>CAJPEV010001381.1:0-67691 GCA_905338385.1 Darwinula stevensoni
ACGGGTGGATAAGGATTCTCAGATGGTAGGACTGGTGTTGTTAACATGTGCTTGGAACAGCCATATTTGCTGTTGGCCACTTGCAATGGCCACTTGCAATGGCCACTTTCTCTATGCGCACTCCGAAAATCCTGCGAAATTGCGTGGTTTTGCTAAGCTTTTGCACATTCAGTTCTTCTCTTCCACATTAGGTATTGTTTCATCGGGTCGTTGCATTCATTTTTGGATCCGTTGTAAACGACAGTGGTACACGAGTGTGCCGAGATTGCCAACATCTGACCCAACTTCGCCTTCGACCCAGGCCATTTCCGATGGCCTGGGGCACTCGAGGTTTGCGGTACAGGAAGGTTTATAATAAAGGTATCACCGCACCAATATGAATAAGGAAGCTCCATTACGAAAACCAGCAAGCAAGGTGGAAGGGCAGAATTTGCTTAGAATGCCGACATTCGCCCTATATATAAATATCAATTATTCTAATTCTTCTTAATAAAGTATCCCTATTAAATTGTTCTATCCCATTCGCCGAGGCCAGTTCGCTTGCTTTCTTTCCGACTCTCAGCAGAAGACAATTCTTTCAGCAAATATTTTTGCGCGCAGAAAAATTCTCCCCGATATCGAACGAGAGAGAAGAAAAATTAGGTTCGGGGAGGGGCAACGCAAGGGCAACGCAAGGGCAACGCAAGGTTGCCCACCCGGTGACTCATGAATTCATAACGAACGAGGAAAAACGGGAACCGTGCCCATTTTTCACCCCGCCAGGTGATGAAGCTGCTCCAGAAGGGCAACAAGAACAGAACGGTGGAGGCAACCGCCGCGAACAAGACGTCCTCCCGCTCCCACGCCCTCCTGCAGGTCCTCGTCGAGCAAGAGGACAAATTCACCGGGACCAAGACGAAAAGGAAATTCGGGAAACTCTTCATGATCGACTTGGCCGGCTCGGAACGGGCCTCCCAGACAAAGGTACCGGAGGAAAAAAGGAGGCGCAAAAGGGGCGCAAAGGGGGCGCAAAGGGGGCGCAAAGGGGGGTAGGGCGCAAAAAGGACGCAAAAGGACGGAAAATGGGGCGCATAAACGGTCGTTGCCATGGAGATTTTGTGGGTCGCGCGGTCATTCCAGGTGGTTCTTCCACCGTTTGCTTCCAGGAACCGCAAAGTAATGCAACATCTTTGTTCTTGGTTGCTATGGTGGCAGGAACGATTAGGAGATTCCCTATCAGTTGCCATGGTCACCACCGCGCGGCCAGGACTGGAATAAGCCCACACTTGAAGGCGAGTGCCGGACGAACATGTAAATGTACTTATAGCTGCAATGAGGTATTCATTAAATATCGATTCGAACCACATGTCCTTAATCGGACGAACCGCGATCGATCGCGAATTCTTCCAGCCCCCTCCCGCCCCCACCCCCCACTCCCCGCCCCCCTCCCCCCTCCCCCAAATTTCGACTCATTTATTTATTTATGTTGCCACAAAACCGTTCCAGAACGAGGGAAAGCGCCTGCAAGAAGGCGCCCACATCAACCGCTCCCTCCTGGCCCTCGCGAACTGCATCAACGCCCTGGCGCAGGGCGACGCGAAGTACGTCAACTTCCGCGACTCCAAGCTCACCCGCCTCCTCAAGGACGCCCTCAGCGGCAACTGCCGCACGGTCATGATCGCCCACGTCAGCCCCAACCCCGACCACCGAGACGAGACCTACAACACCCTCGTCTACGCCGATCGAGCCAAGAACATCTCCAACAAGGTCCATCTCCCTTGCATCCAGAAATTATTTATTATTTATTTATTATTTACCATTCCTTATTTATAATTTACTATTGCTCACTTAGCATTTCCCGTTATTTATTTAGTATTTAATAGTATGTAATATGTACTTTTCATTCATACCGGGTGTCGCAAAAAACAAAACGCATCCCGCTTGACGCTCCATAAAACCCGCCGCGAATCCCCCACCCTCGCGATTTTCCCCGCGCCTCGGAAAATAAAAAAACTTCAAAAACGAGTTTCCCCGAAAGTCTGAGACCCAGCTCGAACGCCACGCCAGAATTTCACGATGCAAATACCACGACGACATTTTCATCGGAGCGACCAACGGAGAAGACCGAAACTTTCGGGGAATCGATTTTGCAGCGTTTCCAATGCGAATACGAAAATATCGCGAGCTTAGATGGTATACAGCGGGTTTTATATAATATATTTATAGGCGTCATTCATAAACAGGATGTGGCTCGCTTTCACCCGAGCCTTGGCACAATTATTAATTAATTAATTTATTTATTTATGCTTTAATCCCTTGCCTAAGCTATTCCAAGGCTAGTAATGGGAGAGCTTAATCGCTGTCACAATCCGCGGGACTCAAATAGGGAGAAAATCATCTGATTCACAGAGAATTCACAGAGAACTCACTGAGATCTCACTGAGATCTCACTGAGATCTCACTGAGAACTCACTGAGAACTCACTGAGAAGACGTCGCTGGGTCGAGAGCGTGTTTCGGGGTCTGAGGAAATTTGTGCACCGTTTCGAAAGAAAAAAAATCTGGGAGCAAACTCAGAAGAAAATTATGTGTGCGTCACATTTCGAATCCTGTCGGGTCGACGAGAGATTTCCTAGGAGATTAGTTAATCGATCGCGGTCGACTTTGGCAGTGAATGCGTTCATGCGTCAGCGAGGCCCCGGTCGTTGCTTCCATTACTTTTTCATACGCGGCGCTCGTCGAGGTTTCATGCGGCCGGTAAGCAGTCGGGGGAAGGGTGATGGAAGGATGGTGGATGGATGATGGATGGATGATGGATGGACGATGGATGGACGGGGGAGTCATAGCCCCTCCTCCATCAGGAAAAAAAAAGGTGAAAGGAACCGAAAGAGGGCAGCATTGTGAAGAATCAGATTGAGGCATAAATACGCACTACTCCCCATGTCGTTAAGCGTCCCTATTCCCTCCCCCTCCCTATTCCCAATATCAAGAGGCGATTTCGCCCATTTCGATATCACGTGTCTCTCCCTCTTTCTCCCTCCCTTTCTTTCTCTCTCCCTCTCTCCCTTTCCCTCTCCTCCCCTTTGGCCGTTGTAATGACTTTCCTCTGTGAACTTTCCTGTTGCGCCCCCGTCCACATGGTTGTTGCCTGGAGAACAGAGAGCAAAAAAAAGGTACGGCGATTGACAGATCGATTAAATGAGCCCCAGAAGAAGGAAATTAGCCTCATGTCCATTTTTCCTCGATCCCTCCTTATTAAGTGCTCACGCAGAGAAACGTCTCTACATGAGGCGAGTGAAGGAAATAATGACGCGGCCTTGGACAGCTCAAAATAGAATAAGCAGTCGTTAATTACGCACATCGACAGCAGTGCACAGCGCGATCGGCGCGATCGGTCCATGGCGATTCCATCGACCTGGATCTCTCCCGACGCAGGTGAGGAAGAACGTGGTGGACGTGGAGCACCACGTGTCCCAATATCAGAACATCATCGAGGAGCTGAAGGGAGAAATCTCGAGACTCAGGGAGAAACTGGAAGGCGGCGGGGAGCCGTCCAAGGACGCCGTCGACGCCACCTTCAAGGACAGGAAGGCCCAGGAGGCTCACAGGGTGAAACTCAAGGCCCTGCAGGAGCAACTCGTCGCGAACTTCAAGGACCAGATGGACGTCAGGTAATCCGGGAACCCCCTCGGTCTGGTTCCCTTTGGGGAGCAATTTTCCCGTTTGTTAAAAAAAAAAGTTAAATGCCAAAAAGGACAAAGAGAGAATATCGATGCAATCGCGAGTCAGAATATTGATAAATTCTCGCCGAAAAAATTGTTTTTCGAGGGATAGATGGGCGCTCGGCCTCTATTCGGAAACAAAATTTGAACACGTTGCGTCTTCACATCCTAACTTAAACCATGAACCTTTACACTGCAAATAATTTAATTAATTTAAAAGGTCGATTAGCGTTCTAATTAAATGAAACTGAAACCGGAACTGAAACTCCATATCGCCGCCGAAACAGAAGCCGAACGGAAACGCCAGTTAAAACAAATTAATGAGAAATATTAGTTAGAAATTTTAATGAGAAATAAAGAGCTGAATCTCGAACAGGCAAGAGATGCTGGACGTGGAAAACAACATCCTGGCCCTGGCGATGGAGCGAGAGAAGGAGCAGCTCATCATCGACGAATGGGAGGCTGAGAAGACGAAGAAGAAAAGCGCGATGAAGAAGGGCAAGCCGTCCTCCTCGTCTTCCTCGAACCAGTCCGGTGAGTCATCAGCCGCCGGTGGGCCGCCAGTGGGTCGCCAGTGGGTCGCCGGTGGGCCGCCGGTGGGCCGCCGGTGGGCCGCCGGGGGAGCATTTCTCATTGGGGTTTTCTGCAGGGGAGGATTCGGAGTCGGATGTGGAGATGGAGGAACCGGAGGAAGTGGCACAGGCCTGGGACGAAATCATGTTCATCAACAACGAGGAGAAGAGATATCTGGAGATGAAGGAGGACTTGGAGAAGGAACTGGAAGAAGCTCGGCATAAGTCTGCCGCGCTGGAAGCTGTAAGTGCCGATAGTATCTCTTTGGTGACTTTTGCGATCCTGACGGCAAAAGCCCAGAAACGCACGAAAAAAAGGATTCCAGAGGCAGCAAAATAGAAATAGAAAGAAAGACTCATCATCAGAATCGACGAAATGTGAACTAAAATGGTCGTAGCAATTCTCCGAAGCCCGCCGGAAAAAAATTCCTGACCGCGCCTCAAACAAAAATTCAAACTAGAACCACAGAAATAAACTAACATAAAAAAAAAATAAAATCTAAAAAAAAAAATTAATAAAATAAAAAAAAAACATACTCACCAACTCCGCATTCGACCAGGAATTCCCCCAAGAGATCACCGACAGCGAACAGCGAGAGATCTACAGCCTCCTCCTCCGCGTCCACGAACTGGAGGTGGAAAGGGTGGAAATGCAGCGCGACGCCCTGCTCAGGGAACACGAGATGCGAAAGAAGGAACTCATGCTCCTCCGATTCGACATGCAGAGGAATCTCTGCGACCAGATCATCACCCGGCAGCGGGAGCTTCTCAAAGGTACGCCCCACCTCATCGTAAAGGCGTCTAACGCAAAAGAGGCACAACTCTGTTGGCAAAACGGTTGGCTAATCAGTCACTCGATTTGCAAATCGTTGGCAACTCGGTTGGCAAATCGTTGGCAACTCGGTTGGCAAATCGTTGGCAACTCGGTTGGCAAATCGTTGGCAAATCGTTGGCAACTCGGTTGGCAAATCGTTGGAAACTCGGATGGCAATTCGATTAAGTTCACGTAAAATGTATTTATTTCGTCTTCCTGAAAACCTGACGACTCGGCGCGTTATGACGGATTCTACGTTTTCTTCATCGGTCGTCCTCGCAGCCCATCAGTCCCAGACGCCGGAAGACCTCGACCAACTCTATCAAGTCTACAAGAACGAGTCGTACGGCGCCACCCGGGAGAAAGACGCCAAACTGATCGCCCAGCTGAACGAATTCATCCGGGTGGGTCTCTCTCGCTCCGACGAATCGGTAGGATTACGGGATTAAGGCACCGGATTGAGATCGCGATGAACCCCGGGACCGTTCGTTGCAGTCGTCGACTGTGGGGATCCCGCTGAGAACGACACGGTCTTCGACGAGGGCGTCCGGCACCCCCGGCACCCCCGGCTCCGGCTCCGGCTCCGGCTCCGAAATCAACCACAAACTTCCGCCCATCAGCGAATTCAAACAGTGAGTCTATTTTCCGTCGTTTCCGATCTATTTTCCGGGGGGAATCGATCCCCCGGGGACCTCGAAAGGAAAAGGGAAAATAGAAACAGTTGCTCGGAGACCCGACGCCGTCTGTTTATCGTGTCGACCAGTCGCCAAGGATTTAGAGGAATCGGAAACCCGATATCGTACGACACCGAGCGGATCCACCTCGTTATTCCGTCACGCAGGGCCTCGTCGACGGTCGTCTCCGTATCGACCGGCGACGTCTTGCGACGAGTCCGTGCGTCTGCGACGACGTCTTCATCAATTTTTTACGGTTTATCGGGAACTTCTTCGAGCGAGAGTGCGATGGCATCGCCTGCCGAGGCCTTTGCGAGTCGCTGATTGCTCTCAAGTGACACGTTAGAAGGCCTCACGTGTCGCTAGAGTCGTATTAGAAGGCCTCGCGTGGGAAACGTCACTGTCGCGTTCGTGACAAACACGATCGAGAAGGAACTTTCTCCTCAAAATCGAGTAACGCAGGAAAAATCAGCAATATTTACCTTGTAATTTATCGCGATTTAAATTAAATGATAACCGAGGAATTTATGGAACGGTTTCTTCAAATCGAGAATTGAAAGACAGAAAGGTAAAGCGCAAAATCTGCAAAAAATATATTCCGGAAAAAAGTAGATTTGGTTTTGCGCTCGAATACTTTTTTGTTCCTTTCATAGAAAATGATATAAATATTTTAAATTATGTAAATGATGAAACGGTTTATCGAAACATACCAATTTTCCTCACTTTTAATATGACGGTCGCTGGTATTTTCATCCTTTCAGCGAGGAGGCGGAAATGTTTGCCTCGCCTTTCAGTCTTTCGGCCTTTCAATTCGTCCGGGTGCACATGCTGCATTTTCCCAGAGTTTCCTTTCGGCATATATCTGTCGCTCATCAATTATTTCGCGTTCCTCCCGTCGTCGATACGTCGATGCGTTTCGTCACCGAGTTTCCTCGATCTCGGTTTAGCCGAGCTCATTTTTATTCATCGAGTCGCGTCGGGACGCCTCGGCGGCACGTCTGCCGATCGCACGACTCGGCCCGAAGCCGAGGTGACTCGCAACCCGGCGAAACGTCGGGACTCGAGAGCTTCTGCGGTTCGGTCCGCGTCGGCATAAGTTACGTGGGATCTCACCGCGGGTCGTAAATGTCTGTGATGGTTGATGGCGGCCGCAGGGACCAGAAGATGGGGTCAGCAGCGGTCTCCCGTCGCATGCGATCCCAAGCCGACGGACGTTATTCGTCTCGGAAAAGCAGCAGTACTCTCTCCCTACGCAGCATCAGGTACATCCCCGACCGGCGAGGCTGAGTGCAGTTTTTTCCTTCGGCAACCCGACAGTAGCCCCTCGACCCCCCTCCCCCTCCCCACTCGACATCCAACCCCGACCGTGGACTCAACCGACTCCCTCCCCCACAGCTCCGGAAGCAAGCCGGGGAGTCCCTCGAGCCGCGGCTCCTCGTCCAGGGCCTCCCTCCCCCCGATCAAGGACGACGGCCCGCGCCGGGCGTCCGCGCCCGACCCCACCCAACTCGCGAAGGAGAAGGAGAAGCCCCCGAACCTCGCCGGCATCCAACGGAAGGCGGAGACTCGTCGCACCTCCGTCGCCTCCCTCGAGGAGAAGAATCGCAGGCGCGCCCCGGTCCCTCCCAGGTGAGCGGCCGTGTCCGTTTTCCGGACGCATCTCGATATCTCAAAATATCTCAGTATAAATGCTGTACGCGGTACAAGCAGTAAAGAAAATTAAATGGGAACAGCGTTCCCTCGAGCTTTAAGAGGGGCAACGGGGACACCGTCTCCATAATTAAAAAAAATGCTGAAAAGGATGTGGAATTCAAGGTATCATCGAGGGCCAGTCAAAAAGTTCGGAACACATTTTTTTTTCCGGCAAAAACCTGCTAAGCCCGAGGTACAAGGATATGATGTCTTTCATACTAGTTCCATTCGGTAGTCACATCCTTTTCACCGCCGTCAACCAGTAGAGTGAAAAGGGGTTGCAGACCGTCTTTTGCAACCACCTTCAGTGCTGCCGTCGCGGTAGCTTCCACCTCCTCGACCTCATCGAAACGACGACGCGTGAGCTGAAACATTAGGCGCGGGAAGAGAAAAAAGTCGCACGTAGCTGGTCGTGGGTTGGACGTCCAATTCATGGTGCAGGGGGAGGGGAAGCATTTCAATGTTTTCGCGATACCATTCGTCGAAAACGACCGCGTGACGTGGAGTAACGGGGATGTGGAGAGTGGCTGCTACAGGACGACGATGCTCCGGCCCACGCATCAGTCACCGTGGCGACCAGGCGGCGACCAGGCGGCGACCCACCTCACGAAGCACAAGTCCACCCCCAACCCGCGTGGTCACAAAGTCCGGCTACGTGCGACTTCTTTCTCTTCCCGCGCCTCAAGTTTCAGCTTATGTCGTTTCGATGAGGTCGAGGAGGTGGAAGCTACCGCGACGGCAGCACTGAAGGTGGTTGCAAAAAACGGTCTGCAACCCTGTTATACGCAACTGTGTGACCGTAGTATAAACGATGTGACCACCCAAGGGAACGTGATGTATGAAGCATGAAGGACAGTATGAAGGACATCATGTCCTCATACCTCAGGCTTAGCAGATTTATCCTGCAAATAAATTACCTGTAGTTCCGGAACTTTTTGACTGGCCCTCGTATACCGTTCCCCTACTTCAACATGACTTTCGTCACTGGGTGTAAATATACGGTGAAGTGAGTACATGCGCCCAAACAGGGGTACCCCCGAACGCAACAACTCTGAATACTTTTCCAGTTTACGAGGGCAGTTCAAAAGTCGAACTGGATCGGAGTGGAATCAAACCGACAATCGTCTTTGCCCACTTCGTTACGATTTCACGATCCCAGGACTCATCGACGCGCTTTCATATCGAAAATTGCACGGACAAATCATCCCATTTAAAAATGAAAGTACGGGGACGTTATTACTCCCATGAAACAGCGGGATGAGTGGCAAATAATAATTTAAAAAATTAAAAACCGGAGCGACCAAGTAAGGTTTATCACTCTGCAAATTTTATGGGACTCTACTAGATGGGGAAGGTCACATCCAAAAGCAAATCTCGTGAAAGGTTTTATATCAATGACATCACTCCAATTAACTTCCCGTGAAAGGTACAGTTGGATATCAAGTAATGACACGATGCTTTACAATCGATCCCCCCCCCCCCATTCCCAATTTCAGCTGATGGTTAATTCAATCGAAGAGATCAAGGAGAACCGTAACGGAAATCAATGAGAGTAGAGGTGTGCCACGCATCAATGTAATGAGTTTCGGAGGGAAAGGGGTAATAGTTTCATTGCCATTGTGCATTACATTACAAAAGAACCTTATATGTAATGGGTCGACAACAGTGTAGGGTGACTTTCTTGAATGTAACGAGTGGAATGAAGTACGTAATGTATCCTTTGAGACTCAAGGACGACTTGCAACGCGTCTGACGAACGGTCAAGTAGAGAGAAAGGTTTTCCCAGCCCTCAGCAGATGGCATTGAAGAGGTTCATTAAATGGGAATTTTCCTTAAGGAAAAAGTGCCGAATGACGAACATGTGAACATGCTCGACACACCAGAACTTTCGATCAGGGGCTTTAAATTCGCCAAGCACGAAAAATTATTTTATCGCCTCGCAAATTAATAGCGGAAATATTATCGTCAGGGGCTTATTATTCATTATTCAAGGAATTGTTCTCCCTTGCGAACTTTTGCAGCAAGCAAACGGGAATAAGGGCTTCGAAGAGCGAAGACAACGTCCAGAGAATCACTAAGTATCGCAAGGATCCCATGCCCAGACCAGGTGAACATTCACATCAACTCCTCACAGTTATAAATTCCAGAACGAATAATTCAATTTTCTTTTGAACAGTCCCCACGAGGCCAGAAATAAAAGTGGAAAACAAGCGGAACAAAAACGTCAATGCAGGCGGCGGTGGTTATAACATTCGGATGACGAGGTAATCCACAAACGAACGCTACCCCCATGGGGTTCATACAGACCTTCCCAGAGCACGTCCAGAAGCATCACAATTTGAGATGAAAAAAAAGGAGATCTTAGGCAGTGTTACTGACAAAAGTAGATCGAGTCCGAAGTGACAACTTCGAAGTCGTGTGGATCCCTTTCGTCTTGTTCCCCTCGAGTGCAACTGCCACAGTGATGCTTTCTTTTTAAATGTTGTGCCCACTCAGACCCTTTCTAAATAAGAATTAAATCAATATTCGCAATGAAAGTAGAGATTCCATGGCGTATGCATCTGTGATAATCTCCCTGTATGCATGACATCGAGACTATGAATAAAGTTTGGACAGTGCTGGAATGACTGACAAAACAATGGAACATCAAATCACAGGATGAAAAATATTTCATTTTAAAAGCCATGAACAGAGGAATATAAAGCTAACTTTTTTGGGATAAAAATATGAGCTTTCTCAGATGAAAATATTGCAACACACTGGAAGTACCAGTGAATCCATGAGCGAAAATACAAATATACCCTTGAAAGACATGACAGGCCTAAGATAATTGTCTCTGAAGAATTCCTTCAACTAAGCAAGTATGGAATGTATCTGAAAAAAAGTAAAAAGATTTCCATATCAATAGTAGAATGTACTTCATATGATAATCACCCCCCCAGAGAGCTAAAATAACAAGAGCATGTCAAATCCCATCAGAGTCTAGAGGCCAGAGTAAGTGGACGTCAGTCGTTCAATTTTTTCTTGAGGTTCTCCATCAGCTTATCCATGAACTCAAATGTGTTCAGATAATCTCCCCTCAGCACGCTGAAAAAATAAAACAATAAAACTCTGTGAAGAAGCTGACACAAATTAATATCAAGAACCCAAACAAGAGGGTGGACTTACTGGTTCATGCCTTTGATGCAGATGGCCAAGTCCTTTGTCATGAAGCCAGCTTCAATGGTTTCAATGCAGGTTACCTCAAGTTTCTTACAGAAATCAGCCAGTGCCTGATTGTCATCCAACCTAGCTCGGTGAGCCAGACCTCTAGTCCATGCAAATATGGATGCTGCAGATGAAAAGAAACAAAAAAAACTCAGCAACAACTGTCAAACTCTTCCAGGGAAAATTGGAATCATCATCAGAAGCCATCTTTTTGTGACAGTATGGTATGCACCTAAGTACCTGCCATCTTTGATCAATAGGCCATGTGCCAATGAAGCAAGGGAACCAAAGTAGTCTCATAAACCTCAAAAAGAATTTTGGTAATGGCTTTAGATAAAAGTTGGAGTTCAATACATATGAAAATGCATATTCACAATGAATCCCTGTTAAGGTTGGGCAGCATACACCTCTTTGGCATGCACTAATGACATTGTAAAAACTGCTGATTGTTTTATGAAAATATCATACCAATGGGATTGGTCGATGTTTCCTGCCCTTTCTGGTGAACCCGGTAGTGTCGAGTGACGGTACCGTGGGCTGCCTCGGCTTCCACGGTCTTTCCATCCGGACACACCAGCACAGATGTCATCATCCCCAGTGAGCCTTTGAGAATGAGAGAAATTACAGAAGGAAGGCTAAGGAATGTATATAAAATGCAGTAAAGTAACTGAAACTCAGCTTACCATAACCCTGAGCAACAGTGTCACTCTGAACATCACCATCATAGTTCTTGCATGCCCAGACAAAACCTCCCTCTGACTTGAGGGCATATGCCACCATGTCATCAATGAGTCGATGCTCATACCACAAGTTCTTTGCTTCAAACTGTGCCTTGTATTCTCTACAATAGAAGAAAAACAACTGAATATTGGAAGAAACAAAATACAACAGCAATTACAGGATTTCCTGGAGGATGACAAACTTTTCATAAATTTCTTCAAAGATGTCCTTGAAGCGTCCATCATATTTCTTAAGTATGGTGTTCTTAGTGCTCATGTAAAGGGGGTAACCTCTCTCAAGCGCAAATTTGAAAGAGGAATGAGCAAAGTCTCGGATGGAAGAATCTGTGTTGAACATTCCCAGTGCAACACCACCCCCATCATCGTACTCGTGAACCAGATGCTTTTCTACAGTTCCACTTGGACTGGTATACACAAGCTCCACTTTTCCTCCTTCACTTGGGACCACGAAGTCTACAGCTTTGTACTGCACACAGAAGCATCTCATGTAAACATGACAACCTGTAAGACAGAGGCAATGAATAACTCAAGGGATACCTGGTCAGCATGAGCATGTCTGCCAATTATGATGGGTTTGAGCCAAGGTGTCACAAGACGTGGGATATTCTGGCAAATGATGGCCTCTCTGAACACAGTTCCCCCTAGAATATTTCGAATGGTCCCATTTGGGCTCTTCCACATCTTCTTCAACTTGAATTCTATTGGGGAATAAAAAGCAATCGTCACAGCCCAGAAGGAGCAATAGGGTCAGAGATAGAAACTGGCAAAGCCTACCTTCAACTCGCTTCTCATCTGGAGTAATGGTGGCACACTTTATGCCAACATTATACTTCCTGATGGCATAGGCACAGTCGACAGTAACCCGATCTTCTGTCTTGTTCCTGTTCTCAATTCCCAGGTCGTAAGTGTGAAGTTCCACATCCAAGAATGGCAAAATTAGCTTTTCCTTGATTAGATCCCAGATCACACTGAAAAACAAAATTCAACTATCACAAAATACTCCATGCTGACATGTCCAACAACAGAAGGAACAAACTGCACCAATTACTGACCGGGTCATCTCATCCCCCAGAACGTCCACCACAGGTCCACCTGAAAAGACAAAACCTGTGATGAGTATCATGAGCAACAGTAAAGAAGATGGAAGAGTAAGGTGAATGCAAGAACTCACAAGAAATCTTCCCCATGATTGTGCAATTGATGGATTTTCTGACAAAGGAATTTGTATCATAGCTTTAACAATTACCAAAGAAAGGGAAACCTCATTGATTAATGGGCTTTGAAGTCTGATGATGAAAAGATAAGCTGAGACCATGGTGGGCAAGTTTGCCTTGATATGTCTCCAAAGAAGAGGCAACATATGGTCTAACTCTTTAAATTAACTTCACTGCATGTCCTATTTTCAATTTATTAGGAATTGATTCCCATATGATGACAGAATGCAAACAAAGTAAATGCAGAAGGATAAGACAGACAGATGGCCACACATGTGCACAAAGGCAAGAAAAATGATGAATCAAAGGAAAAGATGATGACACCAGCATTTCCTTCCATAGTCTTGAATCAAAAAGGTTCTACTGGGAAACCTCTTCCTTTTCGTCTCTCTCCTCCTGCTCCCTGTGAAAATTGAGAACCTTGAAAGTTATCCTATTCTTAAAGAGATGGACAACGACTCGAACACACTCCACTCACTTTACATGGTCGTCATAAGGACCTTGACTGCCATCTTCATTTCCAGAGCCTTGTCGCTGTTTCGGCTTTGGTTCCTCTTCTTCATCCCTATCACGGTCTCGTCGTTTTCTCCTCTCATAATATTCATCATCGTTGTCCTTCTTCCTGAAATCTTCATCATCTCGCTCTCGCCTCCGATCCCGGTCCCTGTCACGATCTCGATGCCTGTCCCGGCGGTCGCGATCACGATCGCGGTCTCGGTCACGGTCGCGATCCCTATGACGATCGTCATCTCGTCGTTTCTTACGCTCATAGTCATCATCTTCCTCTCTACCAAAATATGAAAGTGCAAGATAAGATGAGCAACAGATACCAGTCTGAAAAAGGACATTTTGCTTCATACATAAAAAGCAGGGTTGTACCGATGCATCCGCAATCACCGGCATCGGCCGACGAACGGAAAAAAAAATCACGATAATTCGGCTGGGGAAGTGAATCAACAAAGAAAAAGTTAGGCCGCCACGATGCATATGTATCGATGTTACTATCGATGGTCTTTTTAACCACCCCTCCCTCCTCTTCTTCACTGACGATTGATGACGGAATATAGAGGCCCGCGCCCCTATCGAACCCCCCCCCCCCTCAACGAAATGCATTGATACACCATCGATCGACACATCAATGTTTTCCAAAAAGCCATCGTAACAGCCCTAAAATAATAAGTTGATCATTCCTTTCTAATAAGCCTATTTCAATAAACTTTTCATGATTCCAAGCTCTTCATCTACAAGTCACAATCGGCACTGGCATCAGCACCGGGAAATGAGTATGAGATCATAATAGGCAATCGACTCATCGGCTAAATGCGGCCATCGGTACAACCCGATAAAAATTTGTATCGAAATTGGACTGTACCTCGCGTACTGAGAGCGACTGCGAGAACGAGAACGAGGCTCAGAAGAACGGTGGCTGTTGCTGTGACGAGAATGAGATCGACGATCACGATCTCGATCTCGATCTCGATCCCGATCCCGATCACGATCACGGTCACGATCACGGTCACGATCACGATCACGATCACGATCCCGATCACGATCCCGATCCCGATCCCGATCACGATCACGGTCATAGTCCCGACCTCGGTCCTCCCTCCTCCTATCGTCCCGAGCACGGTCAGCATCCTGCTCACGACCTTTCAACTCCTTCTCTCTTTCCCATGCCTTCCGTCGCTCTTCTCGCCTTGCCTCCACTGTTTTCTGTGAGGCACCATCATCGCAACCCATAATATTGCCCCAGTTCATAACTTTATTATAACCTGCTCATGCTCCTCAAACTCACTCGAAGTTCATCAAGCTTCTCCCTGATGCGGATAAATCCGATGTGTAGCTTTCCTCCAAAGTGATCGGCAAGTCGTCGGTCATTATCGTGGATGCCAAGATATGCAGAGCAGACCTCACAGACTCGTAGCTTCTGTTGCTGGTACGTGCTGGCAGGCATCGCAGCACGGTAATCCTGCTCGGCTGCCGCCTTCTCCTTGCGGGTTTCCTCCACCTGTGTTTCGTGTGCAGTTTTCCAGGAATAGGATTGGGTGAAGGGAGGAAGGGAAGGATGGAAGAAGGAGATCCGGATAAAGGAAAAGAAGAAATCAAAGGAAGGCAAAAAAAAAAGGAGGATGGAAAAAAAAAAGGGGCATGGAAGAGAAGCATGCCAATGTCACTCTGCAAACCTCACTACTCTCCATACCAATGCCTAAAAACCTCGAGGCAAATTAATGTCCCTGAGGCTTTCTTATTTCAATCGACTCCTATTCAAGAATATTATTCTTGAATCGCTGGATGTCTTTAAAACAAAGTGATCCAAGTGCATTATCATGCTTTACTTTTTTCGAGATAACACCATACTTAGCAATATCAGCTCCTTAGAGGCACTTCCAAGAATATAAGTGGCACAGCTGAGTGTCATGGTGACTAAAAAAACTGACTCATACAAAGGAGACATTAATAAACTCATCAGCAGGTTAGGAACTGGAAAGTGTAAATTATGGTCTGACATGCATTACAAGAAGTAAAAAAAGAGAAGAAATTCATTCAGTAAAGCCAACAGTTCATTATACCTGAGTTCGATAAGATTAGACTCCACTGCATCACAAATGAGGCTGCAGAATACAATTCCTTAATGCAAATTCCCATCCATCACATTACAGTTTATATTAATAAATGGAATCCAAATTTGGAGTACTTAATCCCTTTCCATTCAATTGGCAAGGAAGGTACTGCTGCTCAATGATTGCTCAGTACCACTGAATGTCCATGCCACCTCAAGCCACTTTAATTTCTCCAGACTGAGACTAAAAATCTCATGAAAAATTCACTTGGATCACTCCAGCAACTGATAATGTGACTGCATTACAAATTCACCCATATACAATTGTAAAATTTTCTCCTTTGTCCCTGTCATCAATGCAAAGAAGAGATTCAAAAGGGCTTAGTAAATGCCACCCATCCATAGATCCTAATTTGTATTGCAAATGGCAATACCTGACAAGAGCTTTGGAAGGCTAATACTGCTTCTGATCTTCAAGAACAAAATCTTGGCTATAGGCCTTCACGTCAGGGTTCCATGGCAAGTTGAACATTATAAACCTGAGCTCCAGCATACACAAGGGATGCCATGAAATGAAACCTTTGAAACCATGACAAGACATCCATGCCTCCTTCAATTGGTACCAACACCTACTTTTCAACATCTTCAAGAACAATTTAGCCCTTGACCATTTCTGAACAATCTGAATCAATAATTAGCCATGCACCATGGATGAAGGCAAGGACATGAATAAAGACAACATTTTGACGAAAGACGTACCCATGTAACACGTACCGTATACGAGCCTAGCGAGTACACAGCTACAGTGTGTCTGTCACCTGAAGAGGAGGCTTTGAGTGACTGAAGAATGGGGAACTGACTGACCCACCCTTCCCCCTTCATCTTACACAACTCACCAACATGCCCATGACGATTCCTTTGCGATTCTCTTTTGAAAACTCACAGATGACTCCCTCCACTTGAATTGTGATGATACTGATGAGATGAAGTCTTTAGTTTTTAGAGGTAAAGATAAAGTATAACTCACAGGTGGATCACTTCCTGTCACCAAAGTCCCCATTCTCACGTCCCAACTCAAAATGTGAACTATGGTAGCAAATGGATTTCCCTTCTATTTTGGAATCTTTTTATAGCCCCCATGAGATCAGATTCAGATTATTCACTCGCAGAAACATACCATTGCTGCTAGATGACCATGAGAAATGGATGGGATCAGAGAAGGGACATGTCTGCGGACCAATTACTTGCAAATCAGAATGATTCAGCAAAGTGGTAATAATAAAGGCATTCATGTATGAATAAGCAGACACGTCCCTTCTCGTGTGGGTGCTTCCTCAGACTTGGAGGACAAGAGAGAATCATGATGAAAAGTAAGCAACTCACAATCCCAGTTCCCCTAAACAAACTCAAAGCCTCTTCACCTTTTGCTCTTAGTTCTGAAAGTCAGAGAAAAGAAGAGAACTGCCATCAGCACCACCAGCAAGGAATGAAGATATGGCAGGTTCTCATGTCAAATGCATACACAACATGACTTTCATTTCTAATTTAAAATGCAGAGGTCTTCAGAAAAGCCTTCAGCCCCATAAATAAAACACAAGATATTGAGATTAAGAGATTTTTATTCTTAAAGAAACTTTCAAAATAAACCCCATTTGTCTAATTACCAAACCCAAGCGATGTGGCAGTATTTTTCAATTCTTTTAGCCTAGTCCTTCCTATGGATCTCCTTAACAAGTCTGCCCAGAGGCTCTTCAAGTTCTTGCAGGTCACCATAGCAATGGTCATGCATAGATGCCTTCAAAATTTGTAACAGGCCAGAGTCTGGGACACTCAGGTGAATAAACACATTGTGGGAAACAACTTCTCCGTCAAAATTCTCCAAAACTGACACAGCAAAAGTTGGCTCTTTTAGGGAATGCATTTTCATGCAGGATGAGTCTCCACAAGCAATTTAGAATACTTTCTTAAGATCACTAATCTCAAATGATCACACAAATATTTTTTATAGTATTATTTATAAACTATCTGACGTGGTAATGAACCACAAATCCAAGAAAAGTGTCATGAGTTGCTCATGATAAAACCATTAAACCTACATGATCAGGAAATCCCCAAGGAGGGCTTGGCCGAGGGAATTAAAAAACTGTCACATCGTTGGGATTTGATTATTAGACAGATGAAGGAATACATTGAAGGTTTCCGTGAGAATAAATCTCTGCATCTCATTATCTTGAACTTTATGAGGGAGGCTGGGAACTTTTCTGAAGACCCTAATATATTTGTGAAGCAAACATGGCTACAGTTCATCATAGCGAAGAATATCTGCTGACAAATATCAGCCATTGGGTTTTTGAATATGATATCAGTATCACCTTTTCATATCATTGAGAAATTGAGGATGAAGAGGGGAACATGTGGCAATGCTGGAACATAATGTAATCATTCTTTTCTAACCTATAATTCTTTGTCACAATTCACAGAAAGAGTTTGAAAACCAGATCCTTTCTGGATCCCAATAGAGAATGGATTGGACTCAAGAATACTCATCATGGGTACCATGGGTTTGCCCAAAGTATTTGACAGAATTTGCTCATTTACCTTTTGCAGTGAATTGTGATATGATGCTACATATCTTCCAATCTGGTGAATATCATCATCCCAACAAGACTCCTAACAAGAGCTTTCTGTCTTCCCAATCAAGTGAAATATTCTGGAAGGTATGAGTGGCTAGAGTCTTACCTCCTCCATGAGCTTCATACTTTCTTCCACTTGCCCTTCTTCCCCAAGCTGCTCTGCTCTTGCAAGCTTCTTTCCAATCTGAGCAGCTAAATCATGAACTCTATTGGCCTTTGCAGCAACTTCTGCACTAAGTTCCTCCTGAGTCTCTGCAAGACGTTTCTTTGCTTGCTCTGTTCTCTTGTCACAATCTTCTATGAAACTTTGTAAGTGCTCCATTGCCTAAAAGTCATCAAAGAACATTTCATCATTGATCAAACTAAAATACTAGATATAAGAAAGAAACCTGACATACTAGTCATGATCATTTCAGGCAATAGCATTAAAAACTTTTGCCTTTCATCAAAAAAACTTACATCGATGTCATAATAGTAGTCTTTCTCTGTGGATGCTCTCTCATAGTCCGCTTTCAAAGCAACATCGTGAACCTTTGGACATTCTCCAAGATCCATTCTCTAGGCAAGTGAAGAAAAAAACAGGATCAAACATGAATACAATCTGATACATAAGCATGGCAGGCATTTAATCTTGTTTCTCAACAGAAGAATTATTAGGGTGATGGGCAGAAAGCCCTCCACTTATCACTAACTGACATTGACTCTTGTCCTGTAGAAAAGAGAACATTCTCTTCAACTCACTGTAGATGCAAGGAGGTCATGTGGGCAACAGGCAAGAAGGAAGCTTTTGCAGACTCTTGGATCTGAGAATTTCACCTTCTGTGAACTCAAATCTCCTGTAATAGTATAGTAATTATTTACATAACATGGTCATTTCTACATTTTCTATCACAGATCATTGCTGCAGGATGAGAAATATGGCCCAGTCATATAAAATGGGTCATTTCCATGCAACAAGTAGGCTAGCCCAATACATTTATGCCTATCCTTTACAACCTCAAGTGGAAATAAATCCTACACGCCCATGGGAAAATGAAGATGGCTCACTAACCATCACGCCCAGTTCCCATCAACTGGTCAAGCATTTGACGCATCTGGTCCACAGCTGACATGGTGACTTGCTCCTTTTAAGGCTCACACTATATGATGAGAATAGAGTTTATGGACCATACAAGGCCTTTAGCATCAGGCTGACCAGTTCCACCTTCCTCTATAAGATTATAAGCACCTGTAGCTATAGGTAAAATCACCTGCAATGATGCAGGTCCTGGAAGAAAAAGGAAAAAAACATCAGAACCCAACTCTTCAGGGATAAAGACACATGACTAACTCAATTGCAACAGATAGCCTAATATTGTTTTTTTTTCCATTGTACTTTGAGACTGAAATTTCATTCAAGTCAAACAGGTTTCCCTAAAGGTGAAATAGTGAAGGGCAAACTCCAGGATATAGAATTCACTTCTTCACTGCCCAGCCTCATCCTTCAGATCAGAAAGGGATATGAAAAAAAAGAAGAAAGTATTGGTGTTAGTAGCAAGAGGTGATAGCAAGTCAGTCAGAGATCCTTGGCACTGGCTACAAAAGGTTGACTTAGGTTCATCAATATGCCTTCAGTATGGTCAGGGGCACAGGGACACACAGGTTAGAGCTTGCGTTTAGCAATCTGATACAGTGGTCTCTAGAAAATAAAAATAAAAATAACACTGAATCTTTGCTTTGGGGCAATGTCAGAAAAACCAGTGAACTTTTTGAATTTTATTTTGTGCAGGCCAACTGGATATGTATGGAGTGTAAAAATTTGCATCACCAAATGGAATGTGATAACAGGAGTATATTATTTTCTGAGTGGAAAAAATTTAAATATTAATAGGAGGCTTTGGTGCAATGAAAGATTAGGAAAGGGACCAGAATGAAGAGACATTACAATTGCCCTTTTTAAGGCCATGTTCATTATCCCAATTCCCCTTTCTCCTTCCTTCCTTAGATCCAAGATTTGTAGGATAACAATGGACCTTTTTATCTTTACACCATCTCTGATTATGATTATGCAAAGGAAAAACCTCAAATACATTAGGTCTATATACAGGGTGAGTCAAAAGGCAATGAACAACTTTGAACAGCTATAACTCGGAGAGGATGGCATTCATTTGCAAACTGTTTTTTGCGTAGGAAAGAGCATGCAGCAATTACCAAATATGCAATGTTGAAAAATAATATAAGTGATTTATTTAACGTAAAAATGACTGTAATTACTGGCCATGATATTGAACGCCATCAAGCTCAATCATGCAAGCTGTCACTGAAAGGCAAAACCAACGATCTTCTCAGTGATGTGTTGCTTCAGTTTGATGATTGAGTGTGAATTGTTGGCATATACCTGGTCTTTAAATGAATCTCTACAGCCAGAATTAGAGTGGAGTCAGGTCTGATGACATTGGAGGCCACTTGACAGGCCCAACCCTGCCTATCCATCTTTCGTCAAAACAAAACAACGCTTCACTTTGGAAAGATTTCCTTGACAAATACAGAAGAAATTAACAATGGTGACACGTCCCTCCAAATAAAGTTTATCAGCATTATCAAAATACCATTTGGAGCACCAAAAATTAGCTGGAAAAAATCGCATATAGGGGGTCTGTTGTACCCTAAATATCACTTTTGTTGAAAAATATTGCTTTTTGTTTTGTGCAGGAACATACCATTTCTTATTTGTAATTAATGAAAACATCCATGTTGTTTCTTCAATTAATGCATGCTCTTTCAAATGCAAAAAACCATTTGCAGATTAATACCTTTCTTGCTGAGTTATAGCTGTTCAAAGTTGTCCAGTGACTTTTGACTCACCCTGTATGGAACAAATACCAAGGCCAACTTCTCTAGCTCTCCCCAACTTTGTTTATAAATATGACTTATCAAAAGGTTTCATGTCTTTATACTTGAGGCATAATCTCACTTATTTCCTGTTTGTGATTGGACTCCATATTGATGTAAATATAATCAATCAGAACCTTTTGAGTAAAAAAAGAAAAACTCAGGTCTGAAATTGTTTTGAGACAAGCTAAACAAGCCCATTATAGTCGTGGGCTTCCTTTAGATTATTTTTTTGAATAGGAAAAATATATGGAAGCAGGTAGAAGTTAGAGGATTGGAGGAAAATATGGCACATGAAGCAAGAATTTAGCTAGAAATTCTATGGTGCCACTTGCCTACCCATTTTCCATATTTCAACAGTAGCTCCATCAGAAAGAAAATCTGGAAGGGAAACGACAGCTCTCTTTGGTAAAATGACATCTTGACTTAGGCTAAGTGCAACACATACAGCTTCAGATCAAGATCCAGGAAGGTTGACATTTCAGTGGAAGTACTCCCACTATGACTAAATTTTTTAATTAAAATTCATTATAGAATAAAATTCATTATATTTCAGTTTTTTCTCACAAATTTTGGCAGAAACTTAGCCTCTATCAACCTGCATGCCAATTTTCTCAGTGATCAGTTCAATATTTTCTTAGTTGTTGTCAGGCAACCAAAAGTACAAGAAAGGCAAGGACATCTAGACAGATGGGACAGGGCTATAAGTGGCCTTTTTTCTTTCAGTAAAAATATCTAACAAGAATGGGAAGACATATATAATGGAGACTGCAGTGAAAGAAGAGTTTCAATAAAATAAAATACTGACATGAACTAAGACATTTCATGACATGATGAGAGCCAAAAAGAAAATGAACTAGAGTGCTTAAAGCCAAAGCTCCATGCATTTCAAAACAGATCTTCATGCAAGCTTCCAAGGAATGACAGGCATGGGTGGTGAACAAGATTGATGAAGTCTCTAAACATAGATATTTTAGAATGAATGGTCATGTAGGTATAAATTATATTCTTCGGGTAATGGGTCATAAGTTCTACTTCAGACTTTGTGCATCAGCATCAGCAGGGCATATCAGTCTCACCAATATAAAATTTTGAACAAAGTGAACATATGTAACTTATTAACATTCTGTGTAAGGGTCAAGAACCCATGCAAAATAGGCCTATTCTTTTATAGTTAGACATTTTAGCTGGAACACCTACTACCTAGTTACAACTACAGGTACATTGAATTCTTTCTATTTTCTTTCCACACTGTTCCTCAAACTAAACGCGCAAGGAGCAGCTTCATCTTTAGCCATGTATTCCATACAATCACTACCCTAAAAGAAAGGAAGTTACTCCGCAAGCCGAGTCACTTGAGACTTGAAACACTTCTACTGGTTTCCTCTTGTTCTGCTCTTCACGGCGTCGGGAAACATGACGGAGTTCTAAGTTATCGATTTAACTTCTCTCAAACAAATACGAGTCGCACCACGTCTAACGTTAAAAGCTCGTCACGTTTTGTCGTATACTACCACGATTTCGGTAGCTCGCATCTACATCCTCCCAGCACCATTAAATACCTTATTTGGAAGTTTCCAAAACTGAATACTTTTGTCAAAATTCGGTACTACTGGAGCTACTTATTACGTAATAATATAATATAATCCAATATCTAATTCCATTGAATACCGGAAGAAGCATAAAATCCTGCTACGTTCAACTACCGTCGCATGCGCGTGCTCAACGAATTGCAACTCCCCATCATTCATGAACCGTTATTGGATGCTGCAAATTGTTTAGCCAATTCCTGGCTTCTGAAAACCCTTCCATGGTCCTACCGGCCATCCAGAGTCCCTGAATTTGCAGTACTTTTTGACAAAGAATGAACATACACCGTGGCAGACAGACCGCATACAACATCGTCGTCATCGCGCATGCTCCTAAGCTCTCCATGAACAGGGATGCTCAATCTAGTCAAATCGAAATGGGTATTTTATACTCTAATGCACGAGAAGTTCATGGAACTTGCAAAAATTCTTCATTGAAGAGATTGAAGATTCAGAAATGCAATCATTTTTAAAACGTCAGCTAAGCTTTTCCATAATCTATTTCACTTGACGCCCACACAGTCATACAAATTTTTGGAATGTAACATCATAGATGGAAGCGTCATGATAGAATCATGGTGCCTTACAGAGTTAATAAACTCGTATCTCGATCGCCAGTTTCCACGAGATGTGAAATCGAGGATAGTGTTTATCCTTGTGTCTCTGGAGCCAGTTACACCTGGAACGTCTTTCTGCACCCCCAGCTGTAAAGGAAGCGCGTGCACGTAACCTGCTGTGGCTACTTTCTATATTTGACAAATTCGTACTCTAGATCTCCAGAGGCCATTATATACGGCATACGCATTAGTCAAGGGTCAATTAGTGTCAATGGGATAATGAGAGATTAAAGAAGCCCTAAGTATAAATCATTCTGAGAAGTGAACCTCTGGCTTAGTTGTGGAAGTACTTAACCTCAATTGTCTTGCTTTTCCTTTCCTAGTTAATACTTCATGAACTGTCAGCAATACTTTTGTTTCTGATTGGTTATCAACTGATAGTGCATGCTTCATTTTTTTTTTAACAAAGTAAATCTCCTTTGATTCAGTCAATTCCCCTCAATTCCTGGAATTGAGGTAAATCGATATTGAATGAACTTATTTGGTAGAATTTTCCAGGACATAATGGAATATTAGTGTTGTCATACTGCATTATTTAGGCTAATTAAGTAATAATACTGACACTTTCATATTCCAAACTTTGTAATCTGTAGTTTTTCATGGAAGTCAAAAATATTTATGAAAACGTTGCTATTTCATAGCCTAATTTGGTAACTGTCTCATTGAAGGGTATCATTGTTGACCACTTAGCTGAAGAATTTCTGCAGGATGGTGGCAGGCTGGGTGGGTAGTTTTTGAAATTGGCATGAATGGCAGTCCCTTGTTTTCAAATCCCTTGATGAGTATACTCATTCTTATCACACAGGAGAAAGGCCTTGACGAATATACTCATCATATTCAGTTAAGGAGTTAACCACAGCTCACTTCTTACCATGGATTGATGAATTTTGACCTAGAAATCTAGAAAGATCCACAAATTAATTATTGATTTTAACCAAGTTATGATTACCTTTACAGTGATATGTCTACTTCATAAGTCTAAAATAAGAATTTTGGTTTGGAGTATTTAACAGAGAGATGCACTATGTTTGTCAAGGTACCTGTACCACTGAGATATCACCAACCCCAATTGAACTGCTGAGGCGCAGACTAAGGTGCAGAAGATAGGCATAGCATCTGGGAGTGAGGATATTTGCTAGATACCTAGGATTGCATTGAATCCAACTTGATCTAGTTGGGCACTGATAGTAACTACTTTAATCAGTGCAACACCTTCCCAAAGGTTAATAAAGATGCAGGCAATCAAGTGTGTTGTTGTTGGTGATGGTGCTGTTGGTAAGACGTGCCTTCTCATCAGCTACACCACCAATGCTTTCCCTGGAGAATACATTCCCACTGTGTGAGTTTATTTAACCTTCTGGTGCTCAGTGATCCATTATGATTTTGGAATGACTTCATAAATTTCTGCCTTTAGCAACCCTTCCACAATATTTTTTTTAATGTGCTGTCAGACTTATGAAATGGTCTTTCATCTATACATGATTTTCATTGGCACCAAATAAGGTATAATATTATTATTTAATACTGATACTTTCATATTGAATGGTTCTTTTTAAAACAATTTTGCATTCTGTAGGATTTCCTACTTGCATCAAATTCAGATGTTCTTGTGAGTAGTTTTTGGCCTTAAAAGAAGTAGCGTAAAATGAAAATTTGTAAAACATGCTTCTGGCGTGACTGAACCATAGCTTCTCAAGTTTTGATAAGAGGCGGGTGAGTGGTTTTGTCAGTAAGCATGGCCTCCCTGGCAGGGGACCCAGCATGCAAGGCAAGGAAAATCCTTGAGCGCATAAATCTCTGATCGGGAAGTGTGGCTGAAAAAACCCAAGTGATGGATGCTGAGCCCAGGAGGCATTTCCCTATCTCAAATCATCTGAAATCAAACTAGGTCTCCCTAAAGATCTAAAAAGTACCTTTCCCACCCCACATTATCCATGACATAATGATCATAAAGGACCTAATGAAATCCGCATAATTCTGTAATGATATTTCCAATGTGTTCAGAAAGAAGCATTTCCAAAGTTTGTAATCTTGAGCAAAAAAATTCCATTAACCTATTGCAAATATCCCTTCCTCTTGATTTTCACCATGACTGTGTGCCTCTTCTGTGGAGTTATGGGAAATGAAGTGTGATGTCTCTCACCTGTTCAAGTTCTAATGTTAATATCATCCTCACTGTTGTATGAGACAGTGACTGAAGCTTAAAAGGAAGCCTACTTTTTTCTACCTGCCTTTATAAGCTTCAGCTGTTATTTGCAGAGACTGATGTTGAATTGTCATATCAACATGGAAGAGCACATGCAGTGTGAGAATGGTGTAGTAGCCAATAATGTCAGTTCCATTCTATTATTTCTGAGGATGAGTGAAATCATGTTCTTGTCAGGATCTGACAGTCTCATAACACCTGGAACTGGATCTCATCAACAGGTTCGACAACTATTCAGCCAACGTGATGGTGGATGGAAAACCCATTAATCTTGGACTTTGGGATACAGCGGGGCAAGAAGATTATGACCGTCTGCGACCCCTTTCTTATCCACAAACGGTAGGCCTTAGTGCCGATTATGGATTCTCAGAATCATCTCTCTTTTTTTTCGTAATTGCATCATCCACACTATCTCCACTAGAATGAAGATTAATACTTCCAGATTAGGGCTGGTTGGGTCTTTTTTTTTTTCTTAAACCAAGGTTATTTTGAATTGTAAATTTTTTTGCATGCATTCCAAATGCTTGATCTGCTTTGCCAGGCTTAAAGGAACCTTGACGGTTTTATCTAGATATGTGCATATTCCCTATTGGATTTGATAGAAAAGTGGTTCAAATAAAGGTGAAGTGTTAGCAGCACAAATAGGCATTTACCCTGTTCTAACCATTCAAAGTAGATCTTATAATGGGGAGCCTGTTTTTGCATCATGGCATTGTCAACTGATGATAGGTCTTGGCTAAATTACCTGCTTTGATCCAACCAATGAATATGAGATTACATTTTTCATGAATATGTTCAAGTAACTTGCATCATTCACCTACCAAATCAGGAAGTTTGCCTGGAGCAAAAAGTTTTTGAAAGTGAAAGTATTGAACTGGTTATCCATAATGAAGTTTCATAAAACTCTTCATGTGTAAAAGGTTTGATATTACTGGTGATTATTGATGGATTTCTGTTAGCTGTAATTTCATCCCTTTTTCCCTTCAGGATGTGTTCCTGATTTGCTTCTCATTGGTCAACCCTGCCTCCTTTGAAAATGTCAGGGCGAAAGTGAGTTTTTTGGCTATTATTTGTTAGGGCGTAATTTGACATTACTAAGAGGTGATATATGAAAAGAACATGGATGAAGCTTGGTGGAACTGTACTACCTTGACCATGAATGAAGAAAATTAAAGTTGGTGAGAACAGATTTAATATCTCGAGCAGAAATGGAACTGTAGATCTAAGTGAACTCTGGTGAAGAAAGTTCTTCTCAAGGTATTTCACCATTCATATGATCTATCCAACCATTAGCAAAGAATGCAGTAGTATGCTTCAAGCCTATGAATTTCATGAAGTCAGAAATTTGTTATCCCTTGAATCATACCACCACACAAAAATGCTACATGCTTCCATGGTCTTGCCCTCAGGCCTCTCCTTACTGATGGAAAACTATGCTAAGTTTCATGTTGCTTGACTTTGCTTTGCAAACTCATTAACTAAGTCACCACTTTCCAATGAATTATCAAAGATTCATTGTTATATCCTTTAGTGGTATCCCGAAGTTAGACACCACTGCCCTCAGACACCCATTATTCTGGTTGGTACCAAGTTGGACCTGCGTGAGGACAAGGAAACCATTGATAAGCTGAAGGATAAAAAGCTTTCTCCCATCTCGTATCCACAGGTAATTTTTTCCCATTTTTTTCCATGTTCATCTGGGAGGGTATTTCATTAAAGCTGTTCAATAGAAAAATTACAGCATTTTTTCAATCATAGCTAAATTGAATTTAAGGTGTAATCTATCATGAAAGCTTAACTGGAGATATATAAATGCACTAATTCATTGATATTGAGTGAAACTTTGATTATATTGTTTTGCAGGGCCTAGCCATGGCTAAGGAGATAGCAGCAGTTAAATACTTAGAATGCAGCGCCCTGACCCAGAAAGGATTGAAGACGGTCTTCGATGAAGCCATCCGTGCCGTGTTGTGCCCAAAACCAAAGCCTAAGCCAAAGCGCAAGTGTTTCATCATGTGAGAGACAGCTGGCAGTTTCCTTGCCCACCACCCTCTATCCTTTCAGTTTTATAGCAAATGAAACACTATTGAAGGCTCAGAAGTTCTTCGTAATTGTACTGTACTAATGTGGATAGAAGTGAAAGGCAAGGAACACCTGGCCAATGTGTCCCATCCTGCAGGTCAGTTATTACGGTCCATAGGGAAGATGGCGACATGGTGAATAGTGAAACATTGAGGCCTTCACCTTTTTCGATTGGGGACTGTTGGCTTTGCTTGTTTGCATGTTTTGCCATTACTTTGTTGCCATTGGTTTATATTTTATAAGTCATTTGAATAATTGTCTGATTTCTTGGTAATTGTCTCATATTCCTGTGGCATTCAGAGTTTACCTGATTCTTCTTTGGAGTTGGAATGAACGAACAAAGATGTTTGGGATATACAGCAAGAACAACTATGCATATTTATTCTCATATCACTACAATCACTCTCACCCAGTTCTGCCACTCTGACAGGTGACTGCTACATTTGATCACCAGTGATACTTGTAGTTTTTGTGTTCACCTGTAAAAATTTAAGAAAAATCAAGTCAATACAACAGTTGATAGATAACCAAAGTAAATAATACAAGCAGTATTATAAGCTAGAAAAAGCATGAAAGTATTACTTGAAGATTGAACTCACAAACAAATCACAATTCATTATGGATGCAATGGAAGCAACTTACGGATTTTCCCCATGTTATTGACATAGAAGAAGATCATGATGCACCAGACAATTTGCACAGTTGGAGCTATCCCTGTTCCTTTTGGGAACATCCATTTATGTTGGTATCTCCACCAACCTAATAATGAAAATTTCATACATTCTTAAAAGATTAAAAGAAAACACACACTGACAAGAATGTCATGCTGAGCACCTAGCTTAACCCCTTAACTGGGGAAGATGTCTTTAGATGTTCACAAATATTGCATACAGGTGGGATGGGCATCTTTAGACTTTTCTGCAAGATGGTTCAGTATTTCTGGGAATTCTTCGCTTTGGGTGGCTTAGGTGTATCCTGTGCCCTTCTGACAGGATGTGGCTACTCATCTTCAGCCTTTCCAAGTGGCTGTCAAATATTAATTCTACCTGATATGTCAACTGTTTAACTGCAATACCATCATGTGGGAGGAGAACTCCAAGGCGAGCATCATAGAGACGGTATCTATCTTCACTACTAAATTTCAGAATGTTTATGTCTGTCTGTCCTTTATGCATGGCCATGCCTCTGATCCCTGTCCGACCGAACTTTGCATGGCTTCTTCATTTGGTCCAAGGATGATCATAGGTTAGGTGGCGTTTCAAAATTCGGACCCCCTAGGGTACCTTCGCTAGTCTGTAATCAATTTGCTCTTGAGTGTCAAGAGTGAAGATTCAATTGAAGAAGAATATGAAGGAATATCAAATGATGCAAGCAGAGACAACAGAAGCGAGGACTTAGAGATTCACAGAGGTGGTGATTGTGATATACTTACCTGTACTGGATTCATGTGGCTGAGGAACACCCGCCACTTAAATCTTCAGTTCAGAGCGATTTCCTGATAGAATTTTGTGACAGAAAAAGACACTATTGATGTCTTTGAGGCTCCCCTCATGATGGGCTTGCTGTCAATATAGCAGAGCAAACCTATCTCTATGACAAACAGCACATAAGAGGATATGCTGCTTCTGGTGGACAGCAACCTTGGAGACGGGACAAGGACGGCACTAATGGATAGGCAAGAAAACCCATGATTGGTCTATTAATTTTCCAAGGAATTGTGCAGAAGTCTATGAATGGTATGCACTTCTGCAAGAAGAGGATCATGAAGACATCCTTCTTTGAAGAAGTCTTGTAAATAAAAAAAAGTGATTTCAAAGCGAAGGTGAAGACCTCCTCTCTTTCTTGTTCTTCAATAACAATAATTTTGATCCAGAATCTGATCCCAATCCAAGACTGTTCAAGATTTTTCCCTCTCCGGATTAGGTTGTNGGAGCTATCCCTGTTCCTTTTGGGAACATCCATTTATGTTGGTATCTCCACCAACCTAATAATGAAAATTTCATACATTCTTAAAAGATTAAAAGAAAACACACACTGACAAGAATGTCATGCTGAGAACCTAGCTTAACCCCTTAACTAGGGAAGATGTCTTTAGATGTTCGCAAATACTGCATACAGGTGGGATGGGCATCTTTAGACTTTTCTGCAAGATGGTTCAGTATTTCTGGGAATTCTTCACTTTGGGTGGCTTAGGTGTATCCTGTGCCCTTCTGACAGGATGTAGCTACTCGTCTTCAGCCTTTCCAAGTGGCTGTCAAATATTAATTCTACCTGATATGTCAACTGTTTAACTGCAATACCATCGTGTGGGAGGAGAACTCCAACGCGAGCATCATAGAGACGGTATCTATCTTCACTACTAAATTTCAGAATGTTTATGTCTGTCTGTCCTTTATGCAAGGCCATGCCTCTGATCCCTGTCCGACCGAACTTTGCATGGCTTCTTCATTTGGTCCGAGGATGATCATAGGTTAGGTGGCGTTTCAAAATTCGGACTCCCATGGAAGCGATCAGACATTAGTTAAACGAGAACTCACAGTTCTCACTTCTAAGTTAACTTCTTCTTATACTTCCTTATAGTTTACTACGTTCGTCTCTGTTGTCTTCGCTCCTGAATCTCTAAGTGTGAGGTGGTGATTGTGATATACTTACCTGTACTGGATTCATGTGGCTGAGGAACACGGCGGTGAATTTAGAAGTCAAGTCTCGCTAAAGGACTATCTTAAAACACTGTCTTTTTCTGTGATAACTACAGAAACTCCGAGGGGAGTACTACCCGAACGACAGTTATATCGTCTCGTTTGGATAGTCTATGACAAACAGCACATAAGAGGATATGCTGCTTCTGGTGGACAGCAACCTTGGAGACGGGACAAGGACGGCACTAATGGATAGGCAAGAAAACCCATGATTGGTCTATTAATTTTCCAAGGAATTGTGCAGAAGTCTATGAATGGTATGCACTTCTGCAAGAAGAGGATCATGAAGACATCCTTCTTTGAAGAAGTCTTGTAAATAAAAAAAAGTGATTTCAAAGCGAAGGTGAAGACCTCCTCTCTTTCTTGTTCTTCAATAACAATAATTTTGATCCAGAATCTGATCCCAATCCAAGACTGTTCAAGATTTTTCCCTCTCCGGATTAGGTTGTAAAGCTGTTCCAGGATATATAGCATAACTCCTAAACCATTGAATTGTCCTGATGAATCCCTACTCTTATGGAAGGACCCTTTGACCATCCTTTCAAATGTAGGGGTTCCTCTCCCAGGCGAAACCATACCTCAGCATGGTCTAGTCGTTTAGGTGGTTATCCAAAATCAGTTTATAGTAGTATATATAGGTACGTTCTACTCGGAAACTGATAAGCACACAGTGCCCATCCACACTCCCAGTAAATAGGGTTCCATAATTTCTTCCTGTTGCAGAATTATTGAAAAAGTACAGCTCTCTCATTGCCCTGTGCTGATGGCAAAAAACTACCCAGTTAAGGGGTTAACTTCCTTTTACAGGAACAGAAATGTATGAAGGAAAAAAAATAATCGCAAAAGATTTTCTATTTCATAACAAGTTTTCTACTTTCATGTTATCAGCTCAGCTCAGTTAGAGACTAGAGGATTCTCTAATGTTTGACCAATCCAAGGAATTTGGCATAGGAACTAACATTTATCTGCAAGAGACAACCACAGAGTAAACATCCAGAAAGTGGAGGTTATGATTTAAGGAGATTGAATATGCATACACCATGATATTAAGGAGTATCTGAACATTCAATTAGGGAATGTTGCAGAAATCCTGCATAGATTTTTCCAAGTCAGGAAAATCTCTTGCTGTTGGAGCCCCCACAATTTGCCAGATGAGCAAAAAGGGGTCAAAGAAGAATGTAGCGAGTACAGGCTCTAAACTTTTCAAGAATGCTCAAAATAAAGCTTTGACATCGACACTGGTGAGGTATCATGGATTTACCAGTAAGACCCAGAAACTAAGTGGCAATATGCAGTTTGGGTGTTCCATTAGGACAACATGGCGAAGAGGGGAAGATGATTGCCACTTTCTCTATTGTCAGTGGTCAAGTGGCGACAGTCTTATCGGAGGACTGAATAATAATGAATGCTAAGTGGTACATCACACAGTGCCTGCCCAATGTTCCCCAAAAAGTGCGAGAAAAAAGACCACACCCTGGGCTCCTGGGCCTCCTCCCACATCACAAAAATTCCTCCAGCAGCAAGGCAACAAGGACTGTGGTCAAACAAGAAGAAACTCTTGTTCACCTGGTCACCCCTCCACCCTAAAGGCCTTATTAGGAACCTTGCATGACTTTTGTTCACAAGGGTCAAAGATTCATTGCAAGGGAAGCAGTTCCCAACTCTAGAAGATCCTGTCATTACCTGCGAGGAAGCAGTTTCTGAGATGCCAAAAAGGAGGAATGGAGTAGTTGCTCTGAGAGGCGGCTTCACAGGGTAATATGCTGTATGGGGGGTTTGTGAGGGGCACTTTGAAAAGTTGTAGATGTTACCAGTACTTGCAACTCCTAGCATGTCAGCAGGGAATCTACTCCATTCCCAATTTACCTATAGTTGAAAAATCGGTTTCGTGTTTGTACCTGCACTAGACTTTCATAATTATATGGAATGCTCTAAATAACTGAAACTGGATCTTGGAGACTGGGAAACTATCCCCACAGTAGTGTATTTTATGGAGGGCAGCTTCGCCTACCTTTGGTTAAACATTTAATAAGTAAATATTTTCTCATAGCCTTCTCAGACCAAGGGGAGGGTTGAATATTTCTGGGAAATATACTTCCCACTGCCCATGAAAGGGTTAAGTACAAGTTCCCAACCAACATAAATGTTACCTCAGTACATGGTGCTAAAGCAAAAATCCCTGAGGTAATTTACAATTCTCAGCTTGGTCTCCCTTTAATATTTTCTGCATTCTTCAATATTCTCTGCTGAATAGAGAATGTACTATAACTCACAGGATCCCTGCCCTCATTTTTCTAATTGTCCTGCTTGCTCTCAACTGCATGTCAACCCATTTGGGTTTTTACACCCCCATAAACAGAACATTGTAATTTAAAATTTACTTCTAAGCTTTTTACTCCACACCTCCAAGAGACCATAAGTTTTCAACTCACCATCCTGATTTACAGTCACAACAGCCACTGATGTGTTATTAGTAAATTCCATAATTTCCAAACTTTTTATAAATGAAAGTATAAATTAATGGAATTTTCCAAATTCTCTTGACATGCTCTATGTTCTCATGATTGGCAAAAGAGTTATGGCTCACCTCGGCTTACACATCTTGCCATGGCCAGGGGGGAAAAATTTCTTCTCCCAAACCATTGAGTGAGTTCACTCAACTTCACATCCTTCAATGGAGTGTCAGCTGCAAAAGAAATTGGAACTATGAAATGATAGGCCTCTTTTAGACCTGTTAAATCCTTTGGCACAATATGCCAAGAGTTACTTAAGTATAGACATTTTAGCTGCAAAATATTCCAATATGCAATTCTTTTTTTTTTTACATTAAAAAAAAACTTAAACAATGGAGGAGCAACTGAAAGGACAGACCCTTCCATCTTCCCTTGAACACACAATTGAATCTCCAGCAAGAGTAAGCATGTACTGTATACTGAATAAAAGGAAACTAGCCTTCATCCATGTAGAAATTCCATAGTATAGCATGGGATTTTAAGCAATAAATAGGGAAAAAAATAAGTAACATCCAGTCAAGATGCTTTCTCAGCTTTCTTTCTTAGGAACAGGACATTACAAAGGTGTTCAAAAAGACTTGTCTCTGAAATGAACTGAGAAACCTTCATCACTTTTAGTGTCAAGAGGCAGTTCTTATTCTTTTTTTTTCTTTCAGTGCTAACAATGGGTCTACTAAAGAACGTAAAATATCGGGGCAAGGGCAGTGATCAATTTTCTCTCCCTGAAAGGTATTTTCCCGGCAGATCTTTAAGCAGGGCAGTATAAAGCTTTCGCCTCAGCTGCTCAAAGACCTGCTGCGATAGACTTCTCCAGGGTGAGCAAATTGATCACAACCATCATCTATAATTAAACGAGGTCAATCTCATACGGATGTGGCATAATGACAAGTCTAGAATGCCTCTTCTGGATTGACATTGGCCCAGGATAAAATAACTTACGTTTCCCATAATATCTTGCAGGATCAAAGGGGCCGTGAATTTTCTGATTGTACTCCTTTGGGTATTGCCCTATTCCATACTTCTCCGCTAGGGCGTACAGGAAATTCGGGGGTTTAGACATGAGGAAGGCCTAGAGAGACGCTCAAGGACGAAGACCACAAAACACAGCTAAGACTCAGTTCTCGCTGCTTCAAAAGGTCGTAAATTCACCCTTCAGATACTTTATAGGCACGTTGTGCCTCCCAAATCTCAGAACCCCCGAACTCTCAAACCAAGCTCAAGAGTCACTGAGTCTCACCAGGGGCAAGGTAGGTAGCACGAAAGTGCCTGAGTTGCTATGCTGTTAGGCAGTGTTTTCTCAGTTGATTTGTCAATTTCTTAGCCTGAAAGAAACGTAATTGATGATCTTGTACTTAAAAGAAGTTTAACCTATTTTGGCTGATTCAAAAAAAAAGCGAAACTATAAAACTCAATCGAAAAGCCTTCATCAAAGTTGTCCGAACACAAGCAGATATATGGCAACCCTGGTTTAGCCGGCCAAGGCTGTACGTACTGTTCAGAAGACAGCCATGCGACATGCGACGCTCATCTGCAGGGTGGTCGTATCTTTTGTAATTTTCTTCCGATCTGGCTGAAATTTAAAATTATATATAGGCTACGCGTAACATTAACGACCTGATTATCTACTTTGTGAGCAAAAGAAGTTGTTTTGTTAGGCATAGGCTAACCTAGAGTTCAGTCCACGTCTCCTCGCATAGCGCACACCATACCGGATTGTGGTGAAGACAATGGCATTTTATGGTTTAGCGACGCTAGAGACCTAGTAGGCATCTAGTGTTACCAATATTAAGTTTTCAGTCGAGTATTTTTTGGAATCAGAATGCGGTAGTGACCATCATTTTGGCACAAACGTTACCGCTTTCCGATGCCAAACATTGGCGCAGTCTGAACCGAGGAGATGTTTGCCGGCATGCTTTTGTTCTCTTTTCATTGCCTGAAATTGTATCATCTCATGAAGGAGAAGAGACTTACTGTAAGGAGTGACTGATGCAATGGGAGAATAATCATACACATTTAACTGCAAGAATATTTCATAGCACTCCTAATGCTGATAGGGTAATTGCAATTTTGCCGACAGTAATCTTAGGGATTTGTTGGCCCAAGTGCACAAACCTCATTTAAGGAAGATATTGGGGTCACTAAGCTAAGAATCTCTTTTCTCCCCATAGGAGTCAATGTATTTTTAAAGGACTGTTAAGGAGGTTTCAGCATTTGGCTTGTAGTCTTTCATTTGCCATAAAGTCATTGTCCTCTTGAGTGTTGTTTTGCACCAGTGAGTCTACGACCTTGGCGTAGACTGAACATAATGAAGAATACATCTGTGAATGAAATTTTTATTCCTTGAGTAGCTAGTACCAAAGTATCTGGTGACTGGATAAGACCAAGCAAATTATTTTATTTCTTATTCATCTCACATAGATGCATTGATTGAGAGGAAGATGATTTTATTTGCTTTCAAGTCTCCTTTAGTAGTTTAAAGTACTTTGGCCAAGTTTTTTCATGGATTTTTTTTAGCAGGATTAGAAATGCTCACTTTCAAGTTATCATTGTTTTGTCTCTGTAACCTTTTTTCCCCCTTTTTTTTTTGCTTTTGCAAGCTGAAGGGACAAACAACAGTGAAAGTTGATAATGATATTTTTTGCTGTCCAGAACATGGATGTATTACATTGCCTTTTTGCAACGACTTTAAGTTTAATTTATAGCTGATATGGCCCAATTGTATTCTTTGTTTCTTTTCCTCTCAGGGCTTACTATTCAACTTTTCAAAGAAGAAGTTCCTCTATCACAGTTAGTAGAGCCATTCCCTGCAGAAATGTCCATTGGTGTTCCCATAAAAGTCCTTCATGAAGCTGAAGGTCATATTGTCACTTGTGAAACCATCACTGGTGAGGTGTATCGTGGCAAATTGGTTGAAGCTGAAGATAACATGAACTGCACTTTCAGTGCTATCACAGTGACACATCGTGATGGAAGGCAATCCCAGCTGGAGACTGTTTACATTCGTGGCTCCAAAATCAAGTTCCTTATTCTACCTGATATGTTGAAGAATGCTCCCATGTTCAAGAACCAAGGTCCAGGTGCAAAACGGGGTGGTGGAGGAATGGCAGCTAGAGGGAAATCTGCCATTCTGCGAGCACAGGCTGCTCGAGGTGGGCGTGGTCGTGGAGGGCCAGGAATGCGGGGTGGCTTCCGTGGTCGTGGTGGTGGCGGTGGCGATCGTGGTGGCGGCGGTGACCGTGGTGGAGGTGGTGGAGGACCTTGGGGTCCAAGGCGATAAATCTGAACTGTGACCCAATGCCTGCAGAATCTTTGCAGTTTGTCATTTCTATCCACCACTGACTTTCTCTGTTCTGATGCAAAAACTGTTACTCTTCAGAAATCTCCTGAACATTTACTTTCTTTGGTGTAGAAATCAAGCAGACTTTTACTTTTGGGTGTTTACTTTTTGAATCCAAAAGAAAATTTGTCTTTTTTTCTCTCTGAAGTCCTAATGAGAGGATGTTTGACTTGCTCTCTTTATGGCCATTTGTATTCCAGCAGAGAATTCTGAATAAAATGTCTGATCTCTCTCTTATGCCATTTCAATTCCAGTGAGATGCATTCTGCTATTTGCAAGAAACAGAAATAAGCACCATTGTGTGGTCACTGTTTGGCATGATTCCATTTGACTCCATGTCTCCATGACGCCATTTTGACTCATTTTTATGTGGTATATGCCACTCTGATCTGATTTCCTTATCTGGCTGATATTGCTAAATTTTATCTGATACCCTGTTGTGAAAGAAGAGCAGTTTAGAATGAATTGATATGATGCATACAAGGTAATACTTGGCTAGATCAAGTTGAATAGAGTGAAACACATGAAGGTGACAATATAGCAATGCCTGAGAGGTAATGGAAGCTGAGGGGTTCATGTGTGACCTCATTGGACATTGTCTAACTGTCCATAAAAGCTTTACAGTTGTGTAATCTTTAGATCATAATGACACATTGGCATTTTCCAAATCTTGGAATTTACAGGAGTGGGAAGAATCTTTCAAACAGGAAATTTTAATATGGCAAAATTTGTACTCAAGTGGCCCAAGTTTCTCCTGTTTGGTGATTCTTTAACTCAGGTGAGAAAAAAATGTATACTCTTTTTTTTTTTTTAGTATATTCGAATAATTGCTTCAACATTACATTCTACCCTTTCAGTACTCATATGATGCAAGTGGATGCTGGGGCTCCTTGGTTGCATCTATGCTGCAAAGGTATAGCCACAAACATCATTATTTGTGATTTTGAATATCCTGTTACTGATGGAAGTCACTTGAATGGATCCAGAAAATGCGATGTCGTGGCACGTGGTTTTGCTGGGTATAATTCCCATATGTGCTCTGCTGTTCTACCTGTGGTGATGGGAGAATTTGATCCCTCCATGATTGTTGGTGTGACCATCTTTCTTGGGGCTAATGATGCCAATTTTAAAGATCTGAATCCAATTCAACATGTCTCACTAACTGAATACACGGAGAATCTGCGGCACATGGTCCTCTTTTTGGAGGTAGATAGTCAGCATTTCCATAGAGTATTGATGGGCAAGATGGGGAATTTTATATGAAATGCTATTCCAGAGCCAAGGAGTTTCTCGCAAAAAGGTGACACTCATAGGACCCCCAGCTTTTAATGGAGCAGAATGGGCTAAAGAACTGGAATGTCGAGGTCTTGGAATGCCATTGTCAAAAGACAATGAAATCACTGGAATCTATGCTCAAGCTTGTGAATCTCTGGCAAATGAATTGAACTGTGATTGTGTGAACCTCTGGAAAGCCATGATGGATCGCTCTGAGGTTAGGATAAATTTTAACTTTGATATGCAAATGCCATGATCAAAATATATTGTCAGGAATTTTACTTCTTGATCATAGGAGGAGTGGAAAGCAATGCTTTGTGATGGCCTGCACTTGTCACAGAAGGGTTCACAGTTTCTCTTCAATCTTCTGCAGCCAATGATTGAGGAAAGAACAAATACCCTGCCCTTGATCTTACCTGAATGGAGAGACATGAAGGAATCAAGTCCTCAGCAGTTAATCTTTCAATGGATTCAAAGAAATGCCTGATTGGTTCTTGCTCTATTATATCTGGGGTACTGTTAATTAAAAGCTTTTGGGTGCTTCATCCTGCAGTGACCTTCATTTTGTACTTGAGAGGTCTCCCAGTGAATATTAAAAAGTTATTGAGTACTCACAATTGGTTCTGGTCTCCACACTGGAATATTTCAAAATCTGTATAATCTAAGCTTTGTGTTGTGAATGAGTTTTGCAATAAAAGTTTTCATGTCACTGAAAGCATATTGTGGTGAAATTTCCTTGCACCCATTTGAGCACATGGAGTGCCAAATAGGGCATGAGCTGAACCATGGGTATCAAATTTGATTTAACTGGGAGGCACTCTTACAAATCTTGCTCAAAGTTTTTAGCACAAGCTGCATTTACAGTGTTTTTCACTTGAGTTAGACACATTTTCACTTGACTTTGATGCTCATGCACATGTTTCTGAGTCAAATGAAAAATTGTCTAACTCAAGTAAAAATCACTTTAATTTGCAGCACTTTTTCAAAACCAACTGTTAAAGAAGAACTTTCTCATGCTGGACAAAAAGAACTGGTGGGATGGGTTCAGCCTGCAGGCCACCAGTTTGACACCCCTGGGCTAAACCGCAGTACATTTTGCAGTTTTTACCTAAAGATCATGCTTTCTTTGAAGAATTTTCTTCCTCCATATGGAGATCCATATAGGAGAAGTATTCTCACTACTATTTTAGCTTGCTAAAGCGTGAGTATGGTATTTCTGTGTTTTGGGTTAACTCACGTCCCTCTTCAAAGCCTGGAAGCGAATCGAAGAGACCCGAAAGTGAATCGTGACGCGAACCTCCCGTCAAGCAGATTGGGCAGACCACGCGTGGTGCCGTCCAATCGGATCCATCGACTGCGATGACGTCATTCCAGACGCCCGCTCTCCTTGCATTTCAGGTCTCGAGAAAGTCCAGTAGGGGTGAGCGTCACGTTGCATCTCTGCACGTGCGTCGTGTGTGCATAAACAATAAGGGTTGACTGAAGTTTGCAAAGCTACGATATTCACCATTGGTGCCAAGTCTCCTAGTTTGTGTTTATCAATTAGAATGAAGCTGTGTTTACCTCGACTACATGACTGGAAGAAACAACGAGTTGAAGCATTATTTTGCTTCATTAGCTTATGTTGCTTTGACTCGGGAAAAAAAAATTATCCTTGGATAAAAGAGGAAACCAGAGCAATATGCAATTCGCGGTTTAAGTTATGGAAATTCTGGAAAATGTTACCAATTGAAATTGTCTTCGTCATTATTCCTTGGAAATCTACTGCATGTATGTACATCGATGATGAATGATGGGTACACCGAAAGAAACTCTGATGATCTGATGCTAACTTTCCCATAATTAAATCATGAAATTTGCGCATTTTCCTTCCACTTATGATATCTGAGCAGCAGATGCATGACTATGTAAATAAATCGGAGGTATCCTCGCAGAAAGCCCTTAAGTCGAATTAGTGAAACAGATTTGGTACCAATTAAGCCCATGTTGATCATGAGTTCTGCCTACAGAGGGACTTTCATTTCAAAATGTTAGCCATCAAGTCAAAACTCGAAGTGTTTTGTCACTGCCAAGGAAAGCCTTAAAATGTATTGGCGATGCCGAGTTTTGCCTATATTGATGCCTATTTAACGCAGCATGCTTTGATGTGTAATGCGACTCATTGGATAATTAGCGGTAACGGTCTACCCAGCGCAGGTTCCCAATCCCGCCCCCGCGTCCCCGATGAACTGGATGGGCGGTTCCCGATCTCGCATCCGGAAAAACGAAGAGCTCCGAAAGCAGAAGGCATTCTTCGAGAAGCAGCGTCTGAGGAAGAAAATGGAGGCGCTGAGGGATCCCCGGACCCCGTCCTCGGACGGCGTCAGCCAGGACCTTCTTCATCTCCGAGCCGTCTCCCAGCTCGTGGACGAGTCGGTCACTCCGCGGCAAGGTTAGACTCGAAAGCGTCTCCCGCGTGGATCCAGACTTGTCGACATATCTCGGCAAAGACCGACTTCTAGTACGGGCGATTCGAACGCAGCACGAGACGAAATTTCTTTAAATTACTTTCATTCGCTTTGGTCTTTGTCTTTGGTGGCGTTATTATAATCATTATGATCACAAGGAATCTTGAAGTTTTCCCTGACTTTGCTTCTGAAACTCAAGGATGGAGATCCACTGAGCAACCTTGGACATTTTGGGCATTAAAATACGTCAATTTCCTCCGGACATGCCCCCTTCTCGTAAGCTTCATTGTACCTAGAGGACTTGGAATATGCACTCCGTCCCAAATAAAATTTTGGAACATTTTTCAATTTGTAGCTATTCGTAAGTAGTTCAGACTATGGCTGTGCGCTTCTGAGAGCCGACCAATACATGAAACAAGCATGTAAAGTTCTACCAAAATCCACCGACTCATTCTATTAGTGCAGCAGCTTATTCTAAGCTCGGTCGCAGCGGTCCAGTGCAGCCGGCCTCACCCGTCGCGAGCGAGAGGGAACCCACCGTTCCCCTGTCGCAGTAGAGCGGGCAGTGCAGTGTGTGTACAGATTGACGGCGGGTGCTTTGAGCACCTCTTCCAAGTGTGAAACAGGTAAGAATAATGCACTTATGGTCGTACGCACGTCATGTCAGCCGTTGTTTGTGAGGCACACAACTGAACTTTGAAGTAGTTCCGGCCGCACTGCCTCAGGGCTGTCACGCTCAAAATTACCTCCTGTATCTCTAGAACCAGCGAACAGATATTGCAATAACTTAGCATGCATATGATCCTTTTATGTAATAGTCAACCCTCAGAAGTGCACAACAATATTCTATACTAATTTTAAGTAGCTACAAATGGAAAAATGTTCAACAAATTTTATAGGACAGAGTGTGTATTGATTTGTCTCCTCAACCTTCATTACAGGACACAGCACCACGTATTTTAATCAAGCTTTATTTGGTATACCATATAATGACTGCAGCAGGAGAGGGTTGGAGGGGCACGTTTAGGAATTCACATAATTTGTAACTCATTTCACTTTCGCTGTCTCAATAGCATCACATCAATTGCAGCCCTGTTCGCTTGAAATATTTCCCCACTCACTTTTGCATTGAGAGCATTATCCTAAATCATTTATGTAAGATGGGTACGAATGAACTGTAAACTCAGTCCCAAAAGTAAGTGCATTTTGCTGTTGTTGCATCAAGGGACGTATCACCTATTATAGCAGGCGGAACAGCACAACAAGGCGTGAATGTTGTTAATCTGATGAGCACAGGAGCACGTTTTGGTCGACGGAGGGGAAAATCAGGAAAACTCTTCAGCCTGTTGGATTTGATCCCAGCTTCACCTGATGATCCCACCACACCAGCTCAAAACCATACAGGTTCCCTTTTTTTCTGAGTCTTTCACTGTAAGTATGAAGGGTTAATTCACCTCTATGCAAACCTTCCCCTGCAGGTTCATCCAAGGAACAAAGGCCACCCATGAGTGAACATCCTCTCCCTCCATTTCAGAGATCTTCCTTTCAGAGCCAAGTGAGGGATTCCCTGACTACCACAAAAAGTCACTTGATCTACATCTTTATCAAAAGCTATTTCTTGGGGTGAAAATGTCAACTTTGGACAGGCTAAACTTTTTTTACATACAAACTTTTTTACTGGAAAGACACCTTACCTTTTGCAAGAAATGGAATTACAGGTGGAGTGACATATGATACAAGTTAACTTTCAGAGATTCCAAAGATCACAAGATCACTTAGAGAATGAGGGAAAACATCAACATCTTGTTTGTATGCTTGTGATTTTTCAATCTGGTTTCATGACTCTATCCCATTTCTATATCAGGTTCAGGAAGAATCGGGAGAAAGTAATACTGTTGCACAAAGCGAATCTCTGCAGACACACGTAAAGAAGAACGTAGAGGGATTCACTCCCATCAGAGCAAACATGGACCACTTCATCCAAGTTTATCACCAAAAGGCACCTAATAATTCAAGGATGACAGATCACATTGGAATCCACACCTCTGCTACAGCATTTATCTCACCCTGGCCCCTTGCAAAATATCCAGGTCACATGCCCAAACTCAAAGACTCTGATGCAAAAACTCCTAAAGTAAATCAGTCTCAAGTGACAGAGTCCATATTCAAAACTCCAAACATTCAAGTAAAATCAGTCAATCAAGACCAGAATAGAGAAGCCAATGGAGTCACCACCACACTATCAGCTGATATCACAATTGGGTCAAAGAATGATCAGAAGAAGAGAGAATCAAGACCAAGAGACTTAGCATGGAGGGAGAAAGTCCAATCTTTGTATAGTATCTTCCAGCAGCAAGAGTACATGGACTACCTAAGGCAAGAGCTGTTATATGATCCAAATTCTGTCTGCTCTCAAGCACCTTCAACAACAGAAGCACAAGATGGAGGAATTTCACACAAACAGTATCAACATGCAGGAAAGAGCTGTAAAGATCAATCATTACCTGATCAAGGGCTCAGCTTAAATCCAATGCCCTCCCCTGTAGCAGAAAGCCACTCAGTTATGACTATGTATTCAGAAGCAAACACCAATAACAATCAGAAGTGTACTGAGAATAAAGATCAACATCAGTGCACTCAAAACAAAAGCCAAGTGAGTACAGTTACATTGCCATGTTTGTGGATTTTAACTAAGGTTGATTACGAAATTTTGTCAATGTCCTTTCTTTCTTGATACAGAGCTGTCAGAGGGGCACAATGATACTACATTTGGAGGAAGCAGAACCAAGTACAGATCAAGAGATCCCACTTGATAATACTGTTCTGGTGGCAGTTTCCTGTCATTCACCTTCCCAAACAGGACATGATAAGTCAACACCACCTGATCGAGATGCCTATCCAAAACTGGTGTCCTCCTTGATAAAAGAAAGTCATTTGCCTTCTAGTACAGAACAGAATACAGTTGAAGAAAGTAACTTGGCTTCAATTGAGCGCCCTGAATCAGAGACTGATACAATTGACAGAAAAAGACCAGATGATCAACTCAGCCATCAATGGGCTCAGAACACAAGCCAGGTCAGTAATGTGCTTACATAAGTAACTGGCATGGGGTAGTCATGGAAATGTACAAAGATGAAATAATAAATGATTTTCAGCCAATTGTCACATTTTATTGCATAACTTATTCAGTTTAAGGTACTATGGGAAGATGAATATCGACCCCCCTGGATCAAAGTTCCGCTTTATAATTGTTATAAGGGACCTCAAGAAAGGGCCTTGGAGCCGATTGCTGACTCTCTGCGGTAACGCCCGGGGCCATGATTTGAGGTCAAAGGTCACAATTTACATGCATCTCTTTGAAAATGTGTATCTCCCCAACCATTGGCCGCAGAAACGTCAAATTCGTGCCATTCTCCTTGGAAGATATCGCGCTAAATGGAAAAAATAAATACATGCATGTAACTGTCGTTATCGAGACGCCATGGCGCCATAACTGAGAAAATTTCCGTTTTCGGATTCTGTTTTTTCGCTTTCATTCCTCGTAGAAATTTTCTATCGACAAAAGCATGCTACACTTTTTGGAGGCTATCCTGATCCATCTTTTGGCGGAGTTGCGCTTAGTTTCTTCCAACCGTTCGCTCTCAAAGTTCGACGATCCACGCGAAAATGCCACTTTTTTGGAAATCACTCGAGGTTGACGGACATTGCTCGAAAACGAAGCCGAAATTCAAAAATTCCTCTGATAGATCTCTTAAGATGTCTCTCAAGAAGCTTCGTGTGGATTTTCATGGGAATCCGTTCGCTATCCTTGGAGCCTATCGTTTTTTGCTGTGGTCCATTTTAAAATTGTGGCCATTTCTGTCCTACCGGGTCGATTTCCATGGTTCATTGGTCTCAAATACCGGATTTTTTTGTTCCTATCACATAGAGATATGAGAGCGAAAAAACAGAATCCGAAAACGGAAATTTTCTCAGTTATGGCGCCATGGCGTCTCGATAACGACAGTTACATGCATGTATTTATTTTTTCCATTTAGCGCGATATCTTCCAAGGAGAATGGCACGAATTTGACGTTTCTGTGGCCAATGGTTGGGGAGATACACATTTTCAAAGAGATGCATGTAAATTGTGACCTTTGACCTCAAATCATGGCCCCGGGCATTACCACAGAGAGTCAGCAATCGGCTCCAAGGCCCTTTCTTGAGGTCCCTCACAACAATTATAAAGCGGAACTTCAATCCAGGGGGGTCGATTTTCATCTTCCCATAGTACCTTAAGCTGCAAGTATTAAGTAATTTCACGTAAGATTACTCAACATGGAGTCTATCTCCATCCATGCGCTATTGGGAGAGGGGGCATCCATCCTGTTAAATCAGAATTAGTTGTGGCTGAGGGGGGGGTTCCAACATTCTTGTTGACGTCTTCCACAGGATGGAAATGAATTCCCAAATGAAGTATTTTCATGGATGAAAATAGGTAATGTAGAGAATAATGTAAAATAGTAATGCAGAGATAAACTCAGAGAATAAGCTGGATGGGAAATAACCCCCATCCTCCACCTCTCCAAGAAGTCATCATCTTTCCTACAGTGTGGACCAGCATTGTTGCAGAGAATCACCAACATGGTCCATGCCATTGAAGCAGATGGTACCTTGTTATTTTGCAGAATCAGTTTGTGTTGTCTCCATTGATGTGTTTCATGCAGACTGCAGCAGTTAACAGAATACTAATTGTCTGAAGACAAAATTTTAATGATGTTTCAATTGAGTAACATAGCAGCACCAAGTTTTTTAAATCTCCAGTAGCAATTCAATTCATGAAATTTTCTTTCTCCCAAATGAAATGATGTGGTGATGAAAAGCAATTGGTAGATCTAGTCTTGCATATGCTGTTATTCATCAAGATGAATCCCATCAACTTGGCAGCTACTTTTGACTTCTCCAGTTTGTCAGTCAAGATAGTCAAGCAGTTTCATTGATGATTCCTGCATATTATAAGACCTGAGACCTTAGGTCACCTATTGGTCTTCACCCAAAATTTAAACAAAATTGTCAAGCTGGCTGGCCCTCCAAGATTGCATTTCATTTTATAGTTTTCCTCCTCTTTTGTAACCACTTGGAATCATCGGCAAACCATTTGGACAGTGCTAGGATGCCAAGGGCTAACAAAAAATGTTGATATATATTTCTCTCTGATGGTCTCCTCTCCAACAGCAGGTGAAATTTGGTTATTGTAAGACCATGGCACCTAAGGTTCATGTTACATTAAACATCACATTGCAAATTTCCCAAGTCCTAAATTGGAAATCACTAACTTAAAAAATATTAGTTTGGCAAAGAACCAAAAGATGTCTGTTGATTGTCCTGTACATAATGTCTGGTTGCAGAGCTCTCAGAAGTCTGTAAAGAGGTTGGAATCCCAGGAAGCAGTGCTAAACACCCACAGGGAGATTCCATTCACATCACCTTGTGGAAGCAAAGCCACTCAAGAATCCTGGCTGACCATTGACCCCAGCACTCCTGATCATACCCAAAAGCCAAAAGTTGAGATAACTTGTGAAGCTCCACATAGACCAACCCAATTTCAAACTGTCATGCCACAGAGTGTGGTTAACTCAAGTCCCATCTTCAAATGTCAGAAGTTGTTCACCACTAAGAAATACCTTAACATCTCAAATTCATACACCCAAGTCATCCCTTCCACCCTCCCAACTATCCAAGATGCATCAAACTGGCCTAGAAGGAACCCCCCTGGAATGATTGAAATTCAAGAGGTGAGGAGAAATGGAGATGTAAATCTCATAGTTACTTGCTCCTGTGGAGCTTCGGCAAAATACATTGTCTCAAAGTCTTACCCTGATGAAGAATTAAGCAGTGACTGCATTGGACAGACAAATAAAGATATAGAGAGGATTAACCATGAGTGTCCCAGAAAAAAGAGAGCAGAACAAGTCATTCAATAAGCTGGAAGAGTAACATGGAATACAGGACTTTGACATATGACTGTATTCATGATAAACTTTTATGTGATCAATTTTGCCAAGTCTCACAACATAACTGAAGTGTCAGATCCAGCATGAAAAATGAGGTGGAGTTTGAGGATGTAGAAATGGAACATAGATGAGGACTGGGCACAGTGCTGACTAGGATTCTGTCTTGCTTTGGTAGTAGATGGCCTCAGAAGAATTGGGCTCAGGATGAGATGTCTTTCCACTACCCAGGAGGTCACTTTCAACATTTTTCAGAGCCCAGTTGTGATCACATACTTCAAGAGCCTCCCATTCAGCCTTGAAAGCTGCCTTTGGATCGGGAGGAACCATGGCACTTCCAGTCATCTGCTCCTGCATCATCTTTGTTTGGTCAGCAGCTGCAAGGAATTACACCAGCAATTCAGTTCCTTCCAGTTGTCATTACCTGATTGCACATTGAATTTCATAACTAGAATGTCTTACTAGCAGAATAAAACTTGATTACTGAGCCCACTCATGGAATCAGTGTTTCTCTTTCAGAAATTTGCAACCCTTCAAGGAGTCTCCACCAAGTAAAAGATGCTTAAGAGAAACAGCACATTTTTAGCTCCGTGTGACAACCTTCTTGTAATTGTGGTCTAATTCTGAAATTATTTTTACATAATTTGCTGCATTGAAGAACCAGAGTGCAATACATAGGCATTTGAAATACAAGTACCTGAAACTGGAATTCTGAGACATTACATCAAGCAGCTAAATAGGTTAGAGCACTGAAACATCAACTTACAATTATTTTCTCCCAAGACAAGGGCATAGATGCTGCGGAGTCCGAAGACATTGAGGAAATACCATGAGGCAGATGACACCCAGGATGCATCAAGGGACATGAGATCAATGCTTCTCTGAAGCATAGGCTTGAAGCGCAGAGTAAGAGGAAACGGCACTTTTGCTGTAGATATGCCACCAAATTGTATTAAACTCACCTGTATGCAAAACTAGGCCCACTGAATTTTAAGACATATTCAAGAATCCTTACTTGTGACGAATCCAGAAAAAGTCCAATTAATCCATCCTCCAATCACAATCATGGGCAAGACATTTGTAATGTTACCCTTTAGCATCTCTGTCATCATGTTTGGATCTGTCATTGGGTTACCAGCTGCTCCCTGTCTCTTCTGGGTCTTGAAGTACCCTACAAAAGTTTAAATTTTCAACATACACTTTGAGAAGAGAAAGATGTCTGCTGGTCTGTATGGAAAGAAACAGCATGGATGTAACTCTGTTTGAGAGGTGGAATGAGGAAGGAAAAAATTGGCAATGTAGTACATAATCAAGACTCTGCAGATATCACTTATCTTACTCTGTGCAAAGTAATTAATGACAGGTGGAGTTGGGAATAGGAAGGAAGGGAAGAGAGAGAAATTGTTCTGGCTTTTGATGATTTACTTTCTCATGCTTGATATGTTTTCTTAATATATGTACCAATAACTTTTGAAGTTTTTTGGGTTCTTCTACAAGTCCTCAATACTTTCATTTATGAAACAATATCTTTTAATAAGAGCTTCTTCAACTCTCAATCAACTCAAGGAGCAAAGGCCACCTAGGACTATGCCCATCGATGGTCTATGTTGCAAGTGATAAACTCACCTGTTTCTTCATTGTTGAAGAATTGCCTTCGCATGAGGAAGGAATTTCTTGGTAAAAATCTCCCATTCTCCCTTAATAGCCTTGATCGTAGGAGTGCTTGGCTGCAAGAAAACAGAACATTAAAGGCTTAATGTTAAGTTTATTTGAAATGGTGAACTTGGAACAAGTTGTCAGTCAGTAAAAAAAAACTAACTGCTTGATGCTTACAAAACTAACTTTGTAAGCAACTTCTTACAAATGCAAAGTTCGTGTGGGGAAATTAAGTCAATTGGAAATTTTGAACAAAAAAATGAATAGCACCAAGGTCTGGTAGGAAACAAAATCAAAACCTTAGACAGTAGGAACATTTAGCAGCCTTGAATGTCTGATTAGTCTTTTGATATGCTTTGCAACCTCCACTCAATGATGTAAACCAAGGCCAGTCGTTTTCTGTCTCACTGAGCTCAAAACTTAATCCGTTGAGGGGTTGGAAGTGGTTCACATCCCCCACAGGCAAAGAGCCACGGATAAAATAATCCGTGGCTCTTTGCGGGAGAGAGTTCCTTCCAAAATGGACCAAGACCATCACCTGTCTTGCACTTGAAGGAGCTCGACCTTCTTCTGGGAAGACAGAAGGACCGCGACGTAGTGTCTGATGATCCCGACGAGGAAGGTGATGATGACGATGGGTAGAAACACCCAGAGACGGATATCTGCGTCTAACAACAGTTCCGCCATACTTCCCGTTCGCATGCTCGATGTCGATTTTTTTCCCCGGCCAATAATTTTGAAAAGCATTGCTCAGAGAAGAGAATACTCTGATACTCTTCTTGTTCCAAGAACTAGGCTTCTTGCCGGTGCAGGCGATCATTTTCAGGAGCTTACAATCAACATGAGGAAAGGAAGAAATTATGCCTGACCAGGCAACAATGGAAAGAAGGTGGCGGGGTGCATGCGCTCGTTCGTCACGTGTGCATCTGCCTATGAGATTATGCAACCTATGGGGTTCAGGTGATCGTGTCTGGCAGAACCTGTTCTACATGATTGTGGACGTTTAAAAGTTGCAGGGTGAAGTGATCATAAACAGCTCGTCATGCCAGTACCTTGCACTTTCTCGTGTAGCCGAAATGCAGCTCTGAAGGTGGGACCTAGGCCTAGTTAGAACGAGTTGTGATTGAATGGCCAATTTTTCAATATAAAGCCAAAATTAGGCGAATTCATTGAATAAAATGCTTTAAATGGAAGGTTTTCTGTTACCAGTCTTCTGTAACAGTTGAACCTTATTTGATTTTCAAACAATTTCTTTCCAGAGGCCCAAAACTGGGGCAGCCATCTGCAAGGAATGCTTTTTTCGAGCCTTCGAAGACGAAGTGCACAAGACGATCACCGATGCAAAATTGTTTGAACGAGGAGATTTCGTGGCGATTGCAGCTTCAGGGGGGAAAGATTCAACTGTCCTTGCATCTGTCTTGCGCACGCTGAACGAGAGGCACAATTATGGACTCAAGCTTGTATTGCTCTCAATTGATGAAGGAATCACAGGTGAGCTGGAGTACATTGTTGGAGCTCTTCAGCAGTAGTGGAAGTAGCAGAATGATGGTGAATTTTGCAGGGTACCGAGATGACTCTTTGGAGACAGTGAAGAGGAACAGGGATCAGTATGGAATTCCTCTCAAAATCCTATCATATGAGGAATTGTATGGGTGGACCATGGACAGTATCGTTCAGCAGGTCAGCTTAATCCTCCCTCAATTTTAGAGTGTACTGTTTGGAATAAGAATGGTAAAATTTTGTTTTGGCAGGTGGGCAGAAAAAATAATTGTACTTTCTGCGGAGTGTTTCGTCGCCAAGCATTGGACAGAGGAGCTGGGTTGCTTGGAGTCGACAAGATTGCAACCGGTCACAATGCAGATGACATGGCTGAGACAGTTGTCATGAACATCCTTCGAGGAGACATTGCCAGACTGCAGAGATGCACTGCCATCACCACAGTATGTGAAGAAATTTATAATTTTCTCTTCTTGGCAAGTATGGCAGCAAGGTTTTGCTTAAACTGACTTTTGTGGTTCTAAAGGGTTCAGAGGGGATGATATCCCGTGTGAAGCCATTCAAGTATGCATATGAAAAAGAAATAGTCTTATATGCATACCACAAGCGACTTGATTATTTCTCAACTGAGTGTATTTATTCACCCAATGCCTATAGAGGCCATGCTAGGGCCTACATCAAGGACTTGGAACGTATCAGGCCCTCTGCAATTGTTGCCATCATACATGCAGGTGAGTAATGGTCCTCCACTGACTAATGTTCTCTATAGAGGTTAGGATAAATAAAACAAGCCTTTTCCAGGTGAACAATTGTCAGCAGAGGAGAATGTCAAGTTGCCAAGTCAGCGTTTATGCTCTCGATGTAAGTACATCTCGAGCCAAGAACTTTGCAAAGCGTGTGTGTTACTGGAAGGACTGAACAAAGGACTCCCTAAGCTTGGAATTGGCAAGAGCAGCAAAGCCAAGAGAGTCCTTCCAAGCTTGCTTCAAGCCTCCCCAATGTCTAATGAAAGCCTCATGTGAATTTGTGATCTCATTGACATAATAATGTTACACTTTTCCCATGCCATGCCTTATTTTTATTCACTGTCGCTTCAGTTTATAGCAATTCATAAACAATGGATAAGAATCACAATGATGTCTTCATGAGAAAGCACTCAAGAGCCACAAGGCAACAATCACTCCCTGGCCTATGTGCAGGCCAGATGCACCTCATCATGTTCACCATCATCTGTGGAATGGAATGCCAACTCTACATAGAACCTTCACAAATGTAATAAGACAGGACTGCTCTTGGTGAATGTCCTGCTCACATTGTTCTCAGCTGATAGTCTCCATTCTGTGTGATGTATCTCACCCAAGGGAGAGCTTGATATCCACTTTTCTCAATGATCTTCAAGTATCGTACCTGAAAAATTTATCATAAATACAGTTGAAATGACCAGTTTTAAGTGCATAATATACCTTTTCATGATTAAAACTTCATTAATGCTGATCAGTTTACATGCAAATACTGAAATCGAAAAAAAAAAAACTGGACCAAATCCATTGGCTTTAAGTAATGCTCGGATCCTTCTGGTTTGCTGCTTGAGGCTCTGGATGGCAGCTAGTTTGCTATTGAGAAAATGCTTTTGAAGTACAGATATGTATGTCCTAGGTTTTTTTTTATGGGGATATTTTTTAGTTCCTCTTTCTGAAAGGCTGCACGTTATCTATGATCGGGCATATTGGGTAAAAAGAAAAGTTTTCACGGTTCACCATAAGATTGCACTAGCATTACTTACAGACAAGTCTCATACTTTATGTGCGAGTCAAAATGGATCCAGTCTTGCTGTAGAATGGTCAATGTAGAGAGCACATGTGGACAACATTTAAATCATACACATTCTTCCTCTTTAGGATCTGGGCAACCCTATACAATCCTCAGCCCTGTGTCTTTATTAGAAGAACCTTAAGAGCCTGAGGATCTAATCAGATTACCTGGATGCCAGAGGTAGTGAAATAAGGAATCTCAAATTGGACAGTGATGGGAGGTTTGCTCTCTAAATTCTCAGACTCCACGCTCGGCAAGCCAAAATGAGCCCGCATCAGATATTCCTTCCCCCCCTGCAAGAAGTTGAAGGACAAATTATGAAAGTTTGTAATTTCCTATGAATACCAGTACTCCTGCCATAAAATGAAAAATGAATAGTACTACTCACAGGGAAAGATCGAATGCTCCACACAAAACAGTCTTGTTCAGGGACATATTTCACAGACCCTATGGACGTTTTGAACTTTGGGGAATCTGCATCCAAGGGGACAGGGATGTTGATTTCCACATTGTTGGCTGTAGAACGCCTTTTGAACTGAGACTTGGCTTTCACCATGTACTCAACTCGGGAATGAGCATGGCGCTCAATCACCGACTCTATCCAAATGAGTGGCTTGACCTAAATTATTTTTTAAAAAGGGATCACTCACTACCTTGGCAGGAAGAGCATTCCTCATTGGCAGAAAACACATGGAATCAATGCTTCAGACTCACATGAGTGTTCAGACGATATGACATCAGCTCAAATTCACCATCAGGTGGAATGAAGGAGATGGTCCTGTCATTTTCAAACCTGAAGAAAGAAAGTTCTTGCATTCACTGTTTTCATGTCTGAGCTATATCTCCACCTGGAGATGAGCTTACCGACTGAGACGCACACATTGATGGAATTTCACATCCTCCAATTCCACAGACTTACTCTTCCCTCTACCTGTACTCTCAAATAGGACCTTGTCATTCAGTCCCAGACGAAGTTCTGGCATTCCAGATAGATACACTCGCATCTTGATGCATCCCACAATCTCACTTCTCAATACATTCCCATTGGCATTTGCCTATGAAATCGAAAGGGGAAAACATAATGAACTAATTTCAAATAAGTTGCCATATTTTCAACTCATTAATTTAGAGTAGGTTAGTCCCTCACCAGTAGATTGACGGACTCAATGACATCCAAGAAGACTTCATTCTTACGATAGCGAATCCCCTCTGATCGCCATGAAACTGCATTTGTCACTGCCATTGGAGGCCTTGGGGCTATCTCAAGCTTGTGTCCCTCCTGAGTAATATATCTAAAATTCCAGGAAAGGAAAGAGTCCCAGATGGGTTTTTATACATGCACAAATCCAACATACATACCCCAAAAAAGGAAATGCACTCACTCCTGAAGAATTTTGGTTTCTGTTGTTTGTGGGTATCCAAAATCAATGAGTTCATCCAGGAGCTCGTAGATGAGCACAAAGTTGTCCCTAATACTTTCCTCCTCTAATTCCTTGAAATATTCACTGAGGACATCAACAACTTTGTGCAGGAAGACAAACACAAGAGCAATGTTTGCATTTTTCTTCGTTGCAGAGACCACTGTTTTGAGAAGCAAGTCAAGGATGGTCTGCAATAATGGCAATATTAAACAATTTTCCTCTAGTAGTACCCAGCTGAAAATTGATTGGATTTAGAAATATTCTTGGCTAGATAAATATACAATCCCCATTTTATGGTGCTTTTCTAGTCACTTCAGTTGTGATTACACTTGGTATACTAGGTCAGTGTGAAGGTATTATGAAATAATGGACCTTTTTTCAAGTAAAGAATTGTGCCTTTGTCTCCACACCAGGGAAGAAATCAAACTTGCTGTCAGAATTGGCTACCAGTGTATTGGGAATGGAATGTCCTGACTTCCACTAAGTGAAAAAGGGTGGCACCTGAAGCCAAGAAAGTTTCAAAAGAAAGATTATGTAAGCCAACATCATTTACATTAATGAGCTTGCATGCAAATAATACTGATGTTCAACAGTTTTCAAGCAACTTATGCAATGCAGAATATTAGAAAGGATACAGTAAAGGTTGGTGTGTTTGATGTATGCAAAGGTAACATTCTTGGCGGTGACAATCGGGGAAGTCACACCCTCTTCTTCTCTGTCCATGATCAATGGCATGAATTTTTCAATGACTGTCAACTCCACATCCCCTCTATAGTCTCTTGATATCAGGACCTGTAGCAAAGAATGCTTCCATCAGATATGAAGAAGAAAGGAACCTACCATCTCAATTTATTCTCCAATGGCATTCAATTTCACTTCTTTATTTTTCTCATGGTGTGAACTTAAGAGACTGAAATCTAAAAACACTGTCACAAGATATGCCTACATCTTAACCATGTAAGACACAGCCAAGGCCTAAGGCTAGGTTGTAACAGCATTTGGTTTCATGTTCCCAGCTGAACAACCACAAATACTTCAAAACAGGAGTGTAGCCAAAATTTCCCCAAGGAAGCTATTACCACAACTGGAATACAAAGTCAAGTTAGTTGAACTTCTTCCACACTGTACTCACCTTCAATATTGGTAACAATAGAAACTGCCCAGTATTAATATAAAAAAAGCCTAATTTCAACCACTAGACTTAAAAGTCTGATTATATCTCCCTCTTGATTCTGCACTGCATTTAGTGATAAGATTAACCCATCTGCCAACCAATTATCTTTCCTGGAGCTACTAGTAAAATACCATTTCATTCAATGTAAATTCGTTAGTAACACCTTTATACTATCTAAGTGAAGTCATGTTAGACATAAATCATACCAATTGACAGCCAAGTCAACATGAGACAGTCTAAACTACAATCAGGTAAGCCAAGTGCATGTGATATCAAGCCATCTATTTGATGGGTAGGTCATCAGATGGGTTAAGATTCTCTGCACAAACATTGCAAGTCACAGTCATATTAACTGTTGGTAGTATGAAGTACACTTAATATTGCCAACTACATCATTCATATATTACCTCAAGATCCTTGGGCAAAAAAAAAAAAAAGGAAAGGAAACATTAATGATTTAATGCTAAAGGGTTCCATTGATGCATTGCCATTGATGCTAAAGGGTTCTGCAATAGCCAAATTGGGAAATTCCTCAGCACTGCTGATTTTAGATAGGTTTTGTTGACATGTATATAAGTAGTTGAGGATGACAAATACAACAATGCAGTATCTGCAGTGAATAGCACATTTGCTCTAAAAACAAATGAAAGTACTTCATGATTTCAGTCATTTCGCCCTGGATGGTACGTAGGTGTAAATTAAAAACACAAAAATGGGAAACACATTGAAAGTAGTGGGGGCAAAGGTCAAGAGAGCATTAATTCAGAGGAAGGTAGTCAGGACTAAGGATCATTGTGTCTAAAACACAAAGTGTGAGAGGCTATTATTGTTGGTATTACAGGAAGCAGTGAAATCGTTTAGGGATGAGGAGGAACCACAGAGGCTTTACTTATGCCAAATCCGATCCTGTTGCACCCATTTCTACAGCAGTTTTTGGCATGGAAGCTAGGAATATTTTCATCAAGAATGGCCAACATTCTTTTGACCAGATATTTACTGATGGGGATAATTAAGGCTCTTCCAATATTGATTTTGCAGACACTTTTATGTGAATGCTATACATCACTATATGTTGCCCAATAAGCAAGTATTAGAATATGCCTTGTATATGCACAACACATTGGTAGACGTATGCTCTGTCCTTGAAATATTTTCATGACATATTTTCAATATTTCCAATTGTATGCATAAATACAACATATGGATTACAACATGGGATTTTTATCTTTGATATGTCTCCATCATATGAGAGTTAACTCATGTCACCCATTATGTCAATAACTGCTTTCTAAAACTTCCTACAGTATTTTTCACTTCAGTCAATTTTTTTTACTTAACACTAGAACTACCAGAGCAGCCAATTTTACAGCTGTATAAAAAGTAGTATCAAACTATTGTTCTGTAACATGTTATTTGTTTTTTTTCATGTCATTTGGTATGTTTAAAATGTTCAAAATGTCAATATGAGATAGGAAATGTAAAAAATACAGAGGCCCTTTATTGCCAAACAAGCAAAGTACATTAAAAATCGGCAAGTAGTCAGAATGACTACCCTTGTAGTTCTAGTTTTAACTTCAACACTCATGCATGAGGAATGTCCTGTGTACATATCTGAGTCAAGTGAAAATATGTCTTAACTCAAATGAAAAACACTAGTTTTATAAATATTCCAATATATTGGCATCACCAATGAACTATTTTCCATAGAGCAGAGCCATTCCAGCATAGCTTGGTGGAATGGCAATAAAAATTTGGGATGAAAACTTTGTTTCACTAACTTCATTTGTTCAGTAGCAAAATGCAAGACAGATTTCAATAAAGAAAACTGATATAGCAAGTTTTGAATTATGTAGTGAAAAGTTCCATAAATATTTTCATTATTAAAACTAAACTTTTTCTTTCCACCACATTAAGTGAATTTATCCAGAGGACATTTACATATATGATTACATGCAGATTTTCCCCATGGAAGACTTCAATCTTCATTGCAAACATTATTATTTACAGTATGCCTATGGCAATTATGCAAAAAAGGGTAGGTTGCTGTGATGCAACCGCTCTTCTCACCTTCCCCTTCTGGTCCAAGATGAAGAGTGCTGAAGCAGACATGACTGCAGACCTTTCAGGTCTTTTCCACTTTTTGAATTTTTTTTCAGGCCTTATTGTCAGGCATAGACATGTTAGTCAGAGAACCACGTTGGCCTGTTGTCTAAAGAAACAAAGAGAAAGAAATAGGTTATTTAAAATATGTTGATACTTGCCTCAGCCTATGACTACGCCCACAGCACAGCCTGTGAGCATAAGTTTGGCTATTTAAATCAGATACAGTACCACACATCATAAGCCTGGAGATGAATCATTAGGCCTATGATATGTGGTACTATATCTGATATGTGTACTGGTGACTACCAAAAAACAAAATATGAAAAGAGTACTGATTAAACTATAACATAGACATAACATAAAGGCTGACCTCAACAATAGACATGTAAATACCTTAGATTGTTGTAACAGTATGCATTTTGTAGACTTGAATTATGCTCTTTCAGTTGATTTGAGATTATATATACTGTCTTGAAACCAGAGGTAGGAAATGACAGGAATTTTCTTTTAATTGTTTTAATGTAAAGCATAACTACATAATTTCCCTATATCTACATTTGCATTCCCCCCTTAACATCTGTTTCATAAATTTTGCACATTTTCTCTACAAGTTCTCTTTCCTGTATTTCTTGAATACAGTAGAGATAACAGCATCCAAACCGGAGATAAACATGTCAGTGAAAAAGAACTCATTATACACCTTCAAACAGGACTCCTGTTTCCAGAGTTTTCCCTCAAAAAAGGTCACTTGCAAAGGTCACCCAGTTTCTGAATTTCTTGTTCCATCCTGATCCATCCTTGTACTAAGGCATAATATAGCCAAAATTAGGACAGGGCTATTAGGACTTGAAAAAATCACAGAAAGTCTATTAACTGTTACAGTAATTTTTGCATAATTTATTATGAAAGGTATCAATGCATGTGCTGATATTCTTTATTCTCTGAGTCCATATATAGATGGCTTCCTGCATAATATTCAGAGAAATTACAAAAAATCTTATATTAATTCGTAAGCAAATTTCACTGCAATATCACTTCACCATTACATGATGAACCTTTTAGGTTCAAGTGTGAATAGCAACATAGATGTACCATAGGCCATGAGCAACCAAATGTCTGTAGAGATAGTTGACAAAAATATTTGGCTTAACAGAACTCATATGGTATATTTCAAGTTAATCAGACAATTTTCACTTGACTCAGACACCTGTGCATGGGATGTTCCTCATGCATGAGTATGAGTCAAGTGAAAAATTCTCTAACTCAAGTGAAAAATACTGTAAACCTCTCCAATTATTTGCTTTCACCCACATTACCACCAAAGCATCACTTTTTGAGCAGGCCACAGCTCAGCTTAACTTCTTTTCTACAACAGTACTGGTCTCTGAAAGCCTTCCTCAAGAGCTTACTATCATGGTATTGGACCTAGGTCAATGTCTACTTCTCCCCATCAGATGGTCCAAGACCAGGTAACATCCACCATAGTATATGATGTCCCATAGATCTATCATAACTGTTAGGCCTAGGCCTATGCCAACAGACTTCTAGTGAACTGCATGGAGAGCCAAATCCCAGGCAGAATATAACGCTAAAGTTAGCGAGTACCCTTAGTTTAACGCCAGATGGCAAAGCCAAGCTCAGGTATAATAGCTTGATCAAGTTCTGTTGGCGTAGAATGCAAAACATCCGACCGAATAAGAAACTGATACATTCAGTACGTGTCTTCGTTCCCATCTATTTCAAAATGGCTTGACCTCTTTTTTATACAGGAGCAATAGCCCGTCGATCCAACTGGCTCGACCGGCTAATAACGTCTCAATCATTACAGATCGCCACGCAACATCACAAGGTCAGCCTCTACCCAGTTTCACGAAAGTAAGCCGGTCTTCGACCAAGCGACCGGCCGCACCCTTGTCACGCTTATAGCTGTTCCCAGGAATGCAAATGTGTCGGGCCAGTTACCCTGTTTCCGAGGCAGCCCTCAATCCCAGGTTAAGAGCCCAACACCTCACTAAAAAAAGGAAAATCAGGAAACCTAGCCCCCAAAAACCAGTCACGTCGATCGAGCGGATTCAGATGCGGACTCCAGGTAGAATCACCTGCATTCCGCCATCTTCCCTCGTAGCGCTGGCTGCGTCACTCGGCATTTAAAAAAATGATCGCAGGATGACAGATGATACAAGACTGCAACACGTCAATTTACATTCAACTTCGTCCAGTATCTGCTTCCATTCTCTTTTCCTCAGCGAACACACACACACACTCACACCACACACCGACGAAGGACCGACAGCGGCCGCCCAGTCGCGTCGCCGCCCTCCTCGCAACTCCTATCCCCACCTCTCCCACGCGTCGCCTCGCATTCCTTTAATGGCTGCAGATCTCGTCGGAATGGGACGAGAACCGCGCCGTCTCGTCGACGTTTACACGACTGGAGAGATTCCCTGGGAGATTCCCCAAGAGATTCGTTTCCGTGTGGCGGCGGCACCCCGATCGATAAACGTTACGGGCCTTCAGGATCTCAAAAATTCACGAGAGATTTCTCATAAATTCATTACGAAACACGAGACGAGACAGGATCGACACGGCCTCCGGTGGCCCCCTCGCAGTGGTCCCCTCCCCTCGCAGTGGTCCCCTCGCTCAGCAGACGGAAAGGCGAATAGCCGATATGCATCTGTTGGAGCCAGAAATCCGATTCCGGGGAGATAACGAGGGCGAAAAGGCGAGAACGGCCGTTAAATATAAGTCAAGAAAGCAGCCTGGTGCCCCAGGGTGCCCCAAGGTGCCCCATGGTGCCCCAGGGTGCCCCAAGGTGCCCCAGGGTGCCCCTGGACATCGCAGCACACCAGATCCGCTGCCATAAGAAAATGTTTTGCTCTCTATCCATCGCATTCGAGAAGAATGAAGCAACGAACCGAATAAGTACCGGGAAAAAAGTACCGTGCATCTTTCCTTCATCGTCGCAGCGAAACGGGAAAGAAAAACTCCTTCAATCGGCCGATTAAATTCCCAAATGAAATCTCCTCCTCCTCCCCTCCAATCGGAAGCAAGGCCGATGACGTCACGGGTGATGACGTCACGCATCCGTGCAGTGAAAGCGGGCGCGATCGTGCGAGAAACCGCCACTAGATGTCTCTGCGCTGCAGTTCATGCACGACAGAATTTTTTCGACGAGGAAGTTTCGACATTCCAGGAACCTCCGATGGAAAAAAAAAAAAAATCTCCTACCCTTGAATCCCCGATGGCATTCGTGCAACGATGGCCATCTCCTTACGGGGAATCGGGAAGGCACCCCAAAAAGTCACAACACCTCCTGTCACGTCGAGCGGTCCACGATTTGCATTCGGATAAGACTCGCAAAGTCGACCACTGCGGCTTTTATCTTAGGCGATGGCAGTGACGTCATTGCCGAAAACCACTCGGGCGTCGGGAAACGCATCAAGGTCGGGTTTCGCTCAGCGCATTTCTGGATGACGTCATCAGCGACCTTAGGAGAAAGCACTGAATTTACAGTCTCCTTCGGATAAACGAAACGTAAATCATTTCCTTCCATCTATAAACCTACCAGTTCCAGATGCCCTTGTGATATATTTTTTATGCACCAGGGTTTATGATAATTATATGCAAGGTTTATGATAATTATATGTAAGGTTTACGATATTTATACAGAGGTTTCCTTCGTGTACCGTAGAGGTTGAATCCCGGACTGGTTCCAGTCCTGGATTTGAATGCACCATCTCATCTTTTCGCAATTATGGAATAATAATAAAGACTTCGTGTTGGCGATCGGAATTCGGCGGAAACGTGGTCACGTTTCTTTCGTCACCCGCGAATGCAGGCGGACGTGCATGCGAACGCACGTTCCAACGCGCTCGAACGCGAGGCGTGCAGACACGTACGCCGCTTGCATCATTAAAATCGCAGGAGTGACGCAAGAGATGTCGGGGGTGAAACTGTCTCAATTCTGGTCTGGGAAACACGAACACAAATTACATGCACCACTCGGCGAAAATTTCCCGCGATCGATTTTACCCAATCATCACTTTTTGAGTTAAAATAAGCGAAGGGATGTAAGGATGCAGCGAGGCTTTTAAATTCCCAGAAATTATTCGACATCGGTCTGGCATTCCAAAAAGGTCTCAACCATTTCCAAGATTTCCTCTCGGCCTCGAAAACATTTCCATTCAAGCATTTCACCTCATCGTCTCCCCCACCACTCGCAATGCAGACTTCCCATGTCGACCGAATCCACATCGCTTTTTTTTGTTCCTTCTCCACCCGCAAAAAAAAAAAAAAAACACACCCTTTTTTTTGTTCCTTCTCCCCCCCCAAAAAAAAAAAAAAGCCTCAAAAAAGACACAACAACTTCATTCCACAAACCGGAAACAGCACTGGGCAAAAACATGTCTCCAAAGAACAAAAAAAAAAGGGGGGGCAAAATGCACTCAACCCCTCCCCTCCCCCCTCCCCCACACCCTCGCCCTAAACACCCTACTCCTCCCTGCCGACGACCCAACAACGAACATCCCAACCCCCTCCTTCCGATACGCATGCACCTTCCCCACTCCCTTGAACGGAATCCTCTGAACGAGCCTGAACCCACTCGCTCCCTTGTACTGGTAGATCCCGATCCGATTGAAGTGCGGAGAGCTCGTCACCAGGTACGTCCTCCCTGAGGGTACGAACGAGAGCAATCATCGTTTTTCAGTCGAGAACACTTTTTAAATATTTTAGAAATCGATATGAAAGATTCATACGAACGAGAATCATTTTATTTTTGGCAGGAACTATGAACTATGATTCTGAATAACCTACCAAAAATACGCTTGGGGTAACCTCATTCCTTAACCCTCTAAGTGCGGTTGACGTGTCCCACACGTCAACAGAGTGGGTCGTGAATTTGAAAGCATATTTTTTAATATTTAGTTCGGCAATCGCAGCCAACGAAGTATCACGTGACACCCAACCGACCAACGATCATTTTACCAAACTTAAAAAAAAAATTAAAAAAATCAACGCATCTTCTCCCCTCAATCTCCCCCGCAAACAAAATCTCACCGTGAAGAGCGAAGGACGCCAACCCCGTGACCCCATACTCCGGCACGTTCTGCACCACAAAGTACTGCCCCTTCTCCCCCGAATACGCCAACACCACGACCCTGGCCGAATTCCTCTCCATCTTCCCTCCCCCACCCACAACGTCCCCCTTCTCCTGGGCGATCGCCACCAACACCTTCCCCGACGCCGACATCATGCCCACCACGTCCGACGCGTGCTCCGTCGTCACCTCCCGGATCAGCACGAACTGGAAACACGTACCAAAACCAAATTTTTTTTTAAAGTACAGGAAATTCCATACATTCATCAGAATTGCCCAACCCCCGCATGGCATCGAGATCTAACCTTTTCCTCTCGAGGAAGGAATCGAAAGATGATGGACTTGGTCGTAGCAGATCGCTTCACGGAGTCGAAGGCATTGCATATGACCAAGTCGATGCCATAACGATGATGGACGAGAGCCATAGCCTTGGCCCCATGCGTCGGAATCCATTGAATCTCCACCCATTCCCCCTTCAACTCATCATAGCTGTACAGGATCGCCTTGAGATTCGTAGACTCCAACCCTGCACCATCCCCACCGGAAAAAAAAACCAATGAAACCTCCAGACCACCCCCTCCCCTCCCCCTCTACATCCCTCGCAGAAGACTCACGGCGATCGTAATAGGAGCACACCACCATATACAACCTCCTATCGTGCGTGAAATACTCGACATCCGACAGGAACCCCATGGGATACCCCTGCAAGGTGACCGTCCCCAGCAGCCCCTCCCCCTCCGTGTCCAGCGTGAGTCCCCCCCGCAACGACAGCGACTGGATCATCAACTGCGCCTCCGGCGACGCACACCTGCCCCGGACCCACAACGATAACATCGGCGCCGATCTCACCCTAAAGCCGTTTCTCCTCACCCCGGTCGATCCGCGTAGCTGTCCGAATAGAGCAGAAAGGCCCCGTCCTGTGCAGGCGCCACGAAAGGGAAATATCTGTGAGGCTTGGGCGACCCCGAGGTCTTCAACCCCCCGTCTCGATCCATCACCAGCACCCGCGTCTCGTAGCATTGACAAGAGCCTGCAGAAAATTCCCGATCCACATTGTGTTCCAAGCTCATGTGATAAAGATTCAAATGAGGCCTCATTTCACTGGATTTTTCTGTCATAGAATCATGTTCAACGTCAAAATTGACACTTGCGCACGTCGAACTCGCACTGGACGCGAAAAAAAAGCATCCGGAACTTTCCTGATCAACCCCACGCGCGATCGAATCATCCCGAGACGGAAATCACCTTTAGCACTTTTGCAGGGAACGGCATAGATGCAATAAATCCCCTCGTCGCCCCCGAATCGAACTCCGATGAAATGCGTCACCGACCCCACCTCCAACACTCCATGTTCCACGAAATACGCCAACTCCTCCTCCCCCCCTTCAAAAACCAAACCCAAAACCAATCAAACTTACCTCCAAACCAAACAAACCACCCCCCCCCCCCCCCACCACCCATACCCCATCCCCGCCGCAAGTACTCAAAGTACTTGTCCTGCACCCCCTTGAGCCCCCTCCCCAGCGCCTCCACCCTCCCCATCGAGTCCCTGACCCAGCTCTCCAGCCGTCGGGGGAACGTCGAGACGTCGTAGCCGTTCGCCGTCCCGATCACGTTCATGTTGATCCCGCCGCCCGTCACCGGACCTTTAAAAGTCTGCATCCCACACCTCTTTTCTCAGTCGGAGGAAGTAAAGGGCGACATGAAGGGCAAATAAAGGGCATACCGCAGTGCAGCAGATTTCTTGCGGCCGATCTTTCATCAAGATGATTTCGCTCAACTCCCGAATATTTTTCCCGTTGATTTTGCCGACGGCGACGGATCCTTTGACCGTGACGTCTCCTTTGATGACCTTTCGTCCTTTGATCTTGTGAGTTCCCGATCGAGTCACGATCTCCTCCATCTTGATCCCGTTGATGGACGGTGTCACTATTTTCCCTAGAAGCAACGGACGAACAGGAGGACGTTAGAAAATCATGCTCCACAGAGGAGTTACGTTTACACCTTCTACGGCAACCTAAGCGAGGAATCGAGAATCGCCAAGATTCGGTCTTGTTCTCTCTCAATAGAATCCCATGTTACATCTGATTTTAATGTTTTAAAATTTGGAGTTTCCGTTTTACATTTTTTTTTACATCAGCCGACATCATTGGTTTCATTTCGAGTCTCAATTGACGAGATTAAGATTAGATTAAGAATCGACGCTAAAAAACCGTTTCAACAGCGAAAAAAGATAAAGGATCGACCATCAGCACCCGTTCCACGATCTGCTGGAACGAATGAAAAAAGACGCAATCGCTCGGTAGCCTATCCCGCCCGTCCATTGGACGCCTCGTTCAACGCAACAGGCCAATCGGAGAACACCGTCCTCACGCGGCCCCCCATCCCGCCATCCCATTGGACGCCGCAAAGGCAGCGGAAGGGAAACGAACCCGAGACGATGACGTCATCCAGGAACTCCCACCTCCCCGCAACCTTCCGATCGAACTCCGTGGTCACGAGCGTCTCGAGGAAGTCCTCCAGTCGGACCCCGTCGACCCAGCCCCGCACGGCGAGATCCCCGACGTCGACGGGATTCAGGAATCGAGTGCGTCCGGGGATGAGACGCGAGTCGTTCCTCTTCACCAAATCCTCATCCACGTTCAATCCATTCAGCCTTCCTGGTTTGTACAAGAGTAAATTAAGCTGGTATAAAGGCATCTTCATACACCCAACGGTTGGAAATCTGTCTCCCATTGCTTCTTCGCACCAAGTAATAAAAATTAAAAAACCACTAAAGCCTGAGCCAAGTGGTTTTTAAAGTTAGTTAGGGTTGGTTATAAGATTTTCAGATTTAATACTGTAAAATCAAATATTGTAAATTAGTTGCTCAACATTACTGGCATTACAAGCATAGTAACTGTTTCGCCTTCGTCTAAGCCGTCAACTGGAGTTAAAATTCCAGCTCTGTTTGGCATTGACATTTCTAATTGGATTTCATCACTTGATAAATTATTCAACATTTCTGTTAAGAAACGTGAGTTGAAACCGATTTGCATATCGTCTCCTTGGTAATCACAAGTCAAACGCTCATCTGCTTTGTTTGAATAATCGATATCTTCTGCTGATATATTCAATTCAGTTCCTGCAATTTTTAAACGAATTTGGTGCGTAGTTTTGTTAGCAAAGATAGCCACACGACGAACCGAGTTTAAAAACTGAACTCTGTTGATTAATAACTTGTTTGGATTTTCTTTTGGAATAACCGCTTCGTAGTTTGGATATTTCCCATCGATTAAACGACAAGTCAATACATAATTCTCAAAAGAGAATGTTGCATTAGAATCGTTATATTCGATTGAAACTTCTGAATCAGATGCACCTAAAATTCCTTTTAAAATGTTTAAAGGTTTCTTTGGCATAATAAAATCTGCTACTTGCGATGCTTTTACATCGGTGCGAGCGTATTTTACTAATTTGTGTGCGTCTGTTGCTACAAAAATTAATCCTTCTGGTGAAAATTGGAAGAAAACACCACTCATTACAGGGCGTAAATCATCGTTTCCAGCAGCAAAAATAGTTTTGCTTACCGCAGTTGCTAGTACTTCCGCAGGAACTAATGTTTTTGAAGGATCATCTAAAACTACAGCTTTAGGAAATTCTTCTCCTGGTGCATAAGCAATCGCATATTTACCCGAGTTTGAGCTAATTTCTACAGTAGAATTGTCTTCTACTGTAAATGTTAACGGTTGCTCTGGGAATGTAATTAAAAACGGTATTCCAGTTGCGATTGTAGGAGAACCGAATGTAGGTAAATCGACTTTATTGAATGCTTTACTGAATGAGGAACGCGCGATAGTTTCTGACATTGCAGGAACCACGCGTGATACAATTGAAGACGAATTGGTTATCAATGGAATTGGTTTCCGATTTATTGATACTGCAGGAATTCGTGAAACGAAGGATGTGGTGGAAAGTATTGGGATTCAGAAGACGTTTGAAAAGATAGAGCAAGCGCAGGTAGTTCTATTTATTTTGGATGGAAGATGGATGATGGAAGCTGGGAGTTTGGAAGCTGTAAAAATTGAATTTGAAAAAATTAAAAACAAGTTTCCATTAAAACCTATAGTAGTCATTGCTAATAAATCTGATTTGCTTTCAGAGGAACAAAAAAACAATATTCAAGCTACCATTGACGATATACTTTTCCTAAGTGCCAAACAGAAAGTAGGTATTGACGAACTCAAAAATACGTTACTCTCTTTTGTAAACACAGGTGCGCTTAGAAATAACGAAACGATTGTGACCAACACGCGCCATTATGACTCTTTATTAAAAGCTTTGGAAGAAATTCAAAAAGTGAAATGGGGATTAAATTCGGGGCTTTCTTCTGATTTGATGGCGATTGATATTCGCTCTGCCCTACACTACTTTGGTGAAATTACTGGGGAAGTTACCAACGACGAATTGCTTGGAAATATTTTTGCGAACTTCTGTATCGGGAAGTAAACACTAATGGATTCTCTCACACAAATAGTCCTCGGAATTGCCACAGCCGAATTGGTTGCTGGTAAAAAACTGCAAAACAAAGCCTTTTTGTATGGCGCAGTTTTGGGTACGATTCCCGATTTAGACATTTTAGTGGGAAAATTTTTAAGTGATGTTGAAGGAGTTGCCATTCACAGAGGTTTAAGTCATTCTCTACTATTTTTTATGTTTTTATCGCCAGTTTTGGGCTGGTTAATTTCCAAAATAGAAAAAGAAAAAATTAGTTTTAAAAGTGCTTCATTATTGGCATTTTGGTGTTTGTTTACCCATGTTTTGTTGGATGTATTTACTACATGGGGAACACAAGTTTTATGGCCGTTAGAACACAGATTTGCGCTAAAAACTATTTTTGTAATTGACCCATTATACACGATACCACTATTAATCTCATTGATTTTCATTTGGAAAAATAAAGATCATTTGATTCGAAGAAAATATCTAATTAGAGGATTAGTAATTAGCTCTTCTTATTTGCTTTTGACTTGTATTTTGAAACTTTTTGCTGTGTCTCAATTCGAAAAAGCATTACAAAATGAAAATTTATTTTACCAAGAATTGATTGTAAAACCTACTGCATTTAATTGTATTCTTTGGAATGCGAATATATCTACTCCAGAAGGTTATTATTTGGCAGATTATTCAGTATTTGATTCGCAACCAATTCGCTTTACTTTCTATACCAAAAATAGGAAATTGGAAGAAAAATTGGTAAATTCGTATGATTTTCAGCAACTTAAAAAAATCAGTGAAGGTTGGTATTTGGTTACAGAACAAAATAATCGCTTATATTTTAATGATTTGCGTTTTGGTTTATTGAATGATTCACCTGAAAATCCTCAGTTTGCTTTTAGTTACCGAATGATTCCAATGTCTGATGGAATATATTTGGCTGAGGAAGTTCCAAAAGCCAAAAGAGATGGAAAAGAATTACTCAAAAAGATTTTTACACGATTAAAAGGTAATTAACAAATGGCAAAATATTCGATAGTTTTTCATCCATCAGAAACTGTCATTAAAGCAGTTAATGAACTCAAAGAGCAATTGAGTTCTAAAATTGGGTGGTTTCCGAGTAAGAATTCCATAGCACATATAACTATTTGTGAGTTTGATTACGAACTTGCTACATATGAAAATATAAAATCCCGAATCACAACGTTTTGTCGTTATCAAAATCCTTTTGAAGTAAGATTTAATGCGTTTGGAAATTATACGAATGGTGCATTTTTCATTTCTCCAGATACCGAAAGTAAAAACAAAATGGCAGAAATCATGAAGGAAATTCCCAAACAAATTCAATTTCCCGTGAGTCATAAAAGTACTGAACCACATATTTCAATTGGAAGACAACTTACTGAATCCCAACTGAAAATCGCCTACAGTTTGTTTGATTCTGTAGATTTGAATTTCATTTGTGAAGGCATCACTATTCGAATTTTTAATCCCGATAGAAAACAATATGATGTACTAGAAACGATTCCATTTCTGAGTGAAATGGAAACTGAAAAAAAGCAATTGACTTTGTTTTGATTATTCTTTCGTACTCATTTTAATCTGCAAATGATTTAATAACACTTGATATTTACTGATTTCTCGCAACACTATTTCATCATCGGTAGCGTCCATCATATCGTCTAAATCGTCACTCACTTCAATTAATTTAATACTGGCCTCCGAAAAATTCTTTATTGCCATGTTATCAATAATCAATTGAATGTCTTTTTTTATTTCTGAAAATCTATCTTCCATTTCTATTTTATTTTCCTCGCAACAAATTAATACTTACCGTTGCATAATCGGTTTCGGGATATTTTTTAAAGTAGTTGACATCCGAATGCAATCCTGATTCAGCTGCTATTTTTTGCAACACCTCAATTTCTACAATAAACTGATCCGAAAACCCGTGTGTAGCATCATAAGCAGTCGCTGCTGTTTTTCCAATATTTTGTGCCGTTAATTCGGGTGCTACCGTATGCAATTCGATAATTAAAAGTCCAAATTTACGAACATACGGACTCCATTTCGTAAAATGTTCCAATAAATTATCTTCAACATCGTTGTTTGAAATTCGAACGCCACGATGTGAAAAAGCTCCAGTAGAGGTACTCACTCTATCTTTTGACTTATTTTTTGGGTCTTCCCAAATGCGATTGTGGTCTAAAAAAGTGCGTACATTCAACAAATCTTTTAAGTCGATATTGTAATTCTCTTGTAAATCGCTATTCAATAAATCTGGATTTCCAATATCTCCCCAAATGACTTTCGCCCAAATATCCGCTTTTATTAAATTCGCTCTCGTAACTTTCAAAGCCGCTTGATTGTAATCCGCTCCAACAAAAAACAATGGGTAATCATCTAACATTTTACCTCGCAACGTTTGTCGTTCGATGACTTCAAAAATATGTTGTAAAAAAGCGCCATTTCCGCAACCCATATCTAAAATCCCTTTTGGTTGTTCGGCGATAGGTTTATTAAAAAGTTCGATGATAATATCATCAATTACTTTGAAATACGTTGCATGCGCACCACCACTTCCCCAAACGTTCATTTCGCGATTAACGTGAATTTCATCTTCGTTTTTAGCGATATTTCTTAACTCACTCGCATTTCCAAACAACAAACTGTCAATATGTTTGAACATCGGAAGATAGGAAACCGTTACACCATAAGCCGAAGCTCGTTTGGCAAAGAAAAAACCATCTTCTGTAAATTGATAATTGTCGTTTTTCTTGGAAAACCAACCCAAATGCACAAAGAAATCCAGAATTTTAGCAAACGCTTCTGGGTGTTTATGAAATTCATCCGCTCGAAACGAACTTTCCATGAAATACTTGTGAAACATGCCTGTCATTCCTAAGTTCACGACAATTGGTCCAACCAAATACCCTTCAATATGAGTTAGCATCTGCTCTTGAACGGCTCTTAATTTTTCGTCTTCTTCAAAATGAATATGATAATTTTCGGTGAATTTCTT
>CAJPEV010001382.1:0-67656 GCA_905338385.1 Darwinula stevensoni
AATTGACAAGGAGTAGAAATTTCTTATCACTTTCTGGAATCAAGGGGGTCATTGTACAGGATCTACTGTGAAATGGTGCCACTGATACGAGATCGTTTACGTCATCCAGGTGCCTGCAGAATCAACAGAAACTTTTGAACGAGATAGAATATTGTTCAGGAGCGCCAGAACTTGAGAGAGAGAGAGTGAGAGCGCTTAGTACAGCATTCTTGGATTATGGTTTCGCCACAACACTGATTGAGGATCCTACCTCTTGTGTTAAAGTTCTAGTTTTGCGAGGGAAGCGATGTTCAGCATCAGGATCTGTTCCGTCTGTACTTGGCATACATCATCCGTGTGAAATTTAAATGTGAGCCACGAAACAGTAACTTCTTAATATATGGCAAAAGACCCTGATTTGTACATCTCCGACGAGTACATCTATGATCTCTCTCTAGAAGCATTTTCACGAAACTTGCACTGTGCATAAAACAATATCGTTTCAAAAGTCCTTTGAAACTTCATCCAAATTCGTTTTGCCAAAGCAAGGCTGTGAGCAATTATTCAAAAGAATTCGACAATTGAAAATTGACCTCTCTGTATTGATAACCATCGATTTATCAGTTATAACCTGTGAAAAAAAGCTAGTAAAATCCTTCTGCAAGAAAATGCCAGACTAAAAAATGAATTTGAGTGAGAGAGGTGCTCGATGTGAAGCCATGCGACCAGAGAGCGAAGGTGTATCCTCCGCTTGACTACCAGCATTCGCTCCTGTCCATTTTCAGTATGTAACATCTTTTGAATGATTGCTCATAACTTTCCCTCACCACAACGAATTTAAATGAAATTTCACATTTCTATTGGGAACATATTAAAGTGTTGATTTCTTGTAAACAGCTCCAGCAAGAGCAAAGACTTCATGACTGAGACTCGGGAGTACTTTTGCTATCCTCTTGATAACCCTTACCTAGTCAAAAATATTTGTTGGTTTATCATCGGGCCATAGCTGGGGAAGTTGGCACATCTTCGGCGGATGATTGGCCGGCCAACTATAGGCCAGCTATAGGTCAACGATAGACCAACGAAAATTGTTGACTGGGCGTATGTGCATCTAACGTGACTAAGAAGGTTCCAAATACCGGCGTGAGATGGAGCCAAGGTGATCGTAGTAAGGAGTCACCTCCCAGATTCTATGAAATGAGTCCCCTGTCCCTTTGACACAGTTCCCTATTGTTTCTCACATAGAACTCAGAGGAAGACAATTGAATTCCTTGAAACGTTTCTCGGAAGATGTAACCCAGCTTTGGAATAAACCAGGAAATGAAGTAATGTGAAACCAATTTTCAATTGCTTTCCCTTTCTTCAACCTCCCCCCACGCCTCTCTACGGGACTCACTAACGTTAGGGCCTAACCAACAGACTGTCTTCAGGTCACGCCAAGGCTTACATTTTTTTTTTCCAAAATAAACTCTATTTTCGACTTACAGCGCCAATTAGGCCTATAACCTGTGAACCTATGAATCGTGGTCTTCGAGACATCTGGTTGAGGACGTGTAACGTTAGGCCAATCGCAGGCCTATTCATACGTTCACGAACCATTTCAGAGTGGACGTGTAACGTTGGACCTATTGGAGGCCTGTTTCGCGTTTCATGAACCATTTCAGTGGGAGCTATGGCCCGATGATAAACCAACAAATATTTTTGACTAGGTAAGGGTTATCAAGAGGATAGCAAAAGTACTCCCGAGTCTCAGTCATGAAGTCTTTGCTCTTGCTGGAGCTGGCCTATCTGGAGTTCCTCGAACCATCTCGAATAGGTCTGAGGAGAGAATGCCCTCAAGAAGAATGGAATCCATAGTACGCGCCATCCTGTTAATTCAGGAATGTCCGGATAAGATATCTGCATATCCCTCCACATCGATCAATAACTGCTACCTGCAGCTTCATTCTCAACTCATTTCATGAACTCAGGACAAAAATGTCGCATGCATTAAAAACAGAAGATCCAGACGCCAATACGAAGGCCAATACGGTATCCGGCAACACCGGAGCAAGCACTCTAAGCCTAATTGAACGACAGCTCATTTGATTTTTTTAATGGCGAAATGGAGCATCGCAAACAGCAAAAAAGCCAATTTTCGTCATCTGCGAGTCAATATCTTTCTTATGGTTGGTCTCGTTCCTCCGAAACCACCTAAGGAGTGGCTACCTAGGGAGGGAGGGAGGGGGGGGGGGGGGGAAACGGAATGAAATTCACATTCTCCAAAAAAACGAGATTCAACGTTCTCCACAACCACGGGGAGATGGAGCTCCAAATTTTCTGGAGTGATTCTGTGGTGAGAGAGGAAGAAGTATGCCAAATTTCGTTCCTGTTGATGGTCTCAGACAGGAATACGAGGAGGTTGAATTTTGCGGCGGGAAGAGGTTGAAGAAAGGTAATAGGCGCTACCGCGCCTATTGATTCCGGCCAGGAGGTCAGTGGGATGATCCTACTTTTCACGATAAGCTACGCGACCTTTTTTTCTTGGTTAAAAAAGACAGAAACTATTGTTGCGTGCTCAGCATGCCTGGACTCCTGCAGGAATTCAGATACCTTGCATTCCCATACGATTCCGCGCCTGGATGCCTTGGCATCTGGAGGGGATATTGCTTGGGATATTCTCAGCTCTTGGCGATAAGAGTGTACCTGAGTCAAGTTATGAGGACCATGAGAACAGGTGGCAAAGGATGCACTCTTATCCTTCAAGATGCATAATACAGTAGATGCAGTTAATGTGGGGTTTTCACCACTGTGAAAAGTCGGCTTATGGTTGGGACATGTGCCCAACAATGAGCCAAAGTTGGCCCGATGAAGGGCCAACAGGACATGTCCGACCATAAGCCGGCTTAAACCAACCATACACCAGTGATGGCATATCGCGTCGACGAAAAGCCATCGATGGCCTAATGATAAATGTTTGACTGGGTGCCAGCCAAAAGTGAGAGGAGCTATTCGCACCTATTCCATATCACCTCCAAGGACGGCAGAATTGAAGTGGCGAGAGTGCCCGAATGCTGTCATGATGTGTAAAAGTGCCTTGGAGACCGCATTCTCGGAAATAAGGCTACGTTACATCGATGAATCGGGAATATGTCGCTGCTAATGAAACAGTAAAGGTTTTAGAGGCAAAGAAAACATCGAAATATTTGCAATGTGATGGACGGAGTCGTAACTTATCGTCAACGGATCAACGGATGAATCACTAATTATCTCCCTTTTAGGGTAGATCGTTTTCATGATGCAAAAGACATTGACATTATTCAGCACAAAGTTTTTGTCGAATAACAAAACTTGTTTGCTGAGTTTTGGCATTTATAAAATGCTAAATGCTAAAAATATTTTGAAAAAATCGTCAACTTCTTTGAATTACGTAAGTTTTAGGTGTATTCAAGATCCAAAGTTACATATGTTACGGGAAGGTCATACAGCCAACAACATCTATGGGTGACTGCCCCGCCATATAATTAGCCAAACCTCGAAGAAACTGTAAAGCCCAGTCCAAGATCCTTTCCTCGTTAATGAGAAGCTTCACTTTATCCTCTCGTTGAATAATTCACAATGCCATACTGAAACTCGAGTGCGGTTAACATACATTTCTCGATAAGTTTTGTTTTTAAAAACGAATGGAACAGAACACTTAAAAGTGGTTCGGAAATCCGCTACGTCTCGGGGACATGAATCTTGGTTGCAATCGTGAGTTTTCGGATGGCATGGCTCAGGAAGGGCGAATGAGGGCGAGGAAAATGAGCGCGTCAATCAAGTTGGTTATGCTGGAAAGCAAGAGCGTCTCAACCGACCTCCAGGGGGAGGGGAGTAGCTGCCCGCCTTGCCGGGCCTCTGCCAGATGCGATGTTCAAGGCAACAGTCCTATGAAAGTATCTATATTTGGCATTTTCTTTGGGATTTTTTTTTAAATCTCAAATTAATGGTGGAATGGATGCACTGCCCCTGACCCCCTTTTCTCCCTTTTCCATTGTCTCATTATTGCACAATCTTTTCTCTCGTCCAAGAGGCGCTGGGGAGGGGGGAGGGGGGGGCTTCTTTACTTTTCTCTTTCAACTCATGATTTGAACGGATACACTACAAGTCAATCTTCGGCATCCGTGTTACTTTTTCCTCGTTGCAGAGGACAATTAGGAACCATTCTTCTTCACTATGGGTGAGATGCATGAAATAGAAACAAATAGAACGTATTCTTCGTCACATGAGCTTCTGTGGGAGGGTGTCTTCAACTTCCCCCGTAGACTTTCACCCCCCAAGGCGTAATTGATAGATCGTTGCTAAATTTTCCTTTTCATCGCATCTCGATAAACGAGGGCGAGAGTGCACAGGGCGACATTCCAAACGTTGATTTCGTGATTGATAACCACGTCTTCCTCATCCCTTCAAAAGGGGAGGTAAGGTTAGCTCCCAGTTTCACTTTACCACCCTGTGTAAGATGAATACTGAAAATGGCTTTGAGTGAATAGAAATTATAGTCCCTCATAGATTCAGAAATCATTGTTTTCTTATGAAACTGTCATATGGTGATGGTATGAAATGCACAATTTAGTTCATAAATCTAAAAAAGAAAGGCATCTGAACGAACTGCTTCCGAATGAAGCAGTTCTGAGCAGATGGTCTACTAAAATAACACCACATACTCGTAATACAGGGTTGTGACGTATATATTTCTTAAAGATCAATTACGTTTGTCCGAAATAGATAGATTCTGGAGACGGTCAATCCGATCCTCCCAGTTCCTGTATTTCATTTTCTTCCTTATCCTGGCATCCCCAATCTCCAGAATGACCAGCTACGATTCCGTGTGCGATTGCTCCTTCTAAATCAAAGCCACGAGTTCAAAAAGTTCAAGTGGTTCTTTTGGGCATATAGGGTAAGCACCCCAGTTTTTGGCCACGCTGATAAGACTCCCAATAGGAAGCGGACACCCTGTGCACACACTGGGAAACCCTAGGAATAGGTCCTCGTACGGGAAGATGTTGATAGAATGCTTGAAAACGGCCAGATTAACTAATTATGCTGGATTTAAGCCTCACTGGCCAACAAATGGAGACCGGCCAGAAACCGGGATGCTTACCCCGCCAGTTTATATCTTACACAGGGAGGGATAGTGAAACTGGGAGTTGACCCTGCCTCCCCTTTTAAAGGGTTGACGCAGATATGGATATCAGTCATGAAAATCCTGCGTGGAGAGTACCTTGGGTGCACTTTCGCCCCAACGTTGCCCTTTCGTTGGTCAAAGATTAAATATCATCTTGTGATTCTTGTCAATCGGAATGAGAGGGTGAGATTCCACTGGGGCGAAAGAGGTAGCAACCTATGGGAGAGACATCAAAACAGAAAAATGTACTCTCACAAAGTCCATGGTGAAGAGAACTCAGCTGCTAGGATTTTATGCATATCCATCTATATTTCCGATTGCGCTTGGTCGTCAGAATCGAAGCTTGTTCAAGACTCCAAAAGTACGAATTCAAATATTGAAGCATGAACTGCGTGGAAACATACGTGATGCTTGATGGGCTATTGTGGGATTACAGGAAACCCAGCTGAAGTGTATGCTTATGGAAGCCAATGGTTTGCAACGACCTTTGGAGTGGCGTTGGGGATCTTTTCCGCAATGTTCATCTTCGTCCCCTTCTTCCACAAACTTCAACTCAATTCCGTCTTTGAGGTAGTCACAAAAACCTATTTAATGCATCAGCAGAAATGAAAAAATGGATTCCTTTATATACTTCTATAAAATCTCACGATTGCACTCGACCCTCCCTCAGTATTTCGAAATGCGTTTCGGGACGAAGAGTGTCCGAATCCTGGGGAGTGTGACATTCATCCTTCAACAAGTTTTGTATATGACTGTTGCCTTGTATGCTCCTGTTATCGCCGTTGCTTCCGTGACTCCTTTCGACGAATGGACTGCGATTCTCGTCGCAGGTGGCATATGTACCATCTATACCGCCATCGTGAGTTTTTATTTTTTCCTGGACTCCATATCTCCTAGTATTTTACTCTTACCACCAGTGATCTTCAGGGTGGCCATGTCTATGTCTAATGTCCGCTTTCAAGGGAGGCCTGAAAGGGGTAGTGTGGACGGATGCACTGCAAGTACTCTTCATGCTCGCTGGTCTCTTATTGATCGACATTTACGGAACTATGGAAGTTGGAGGACCAGGCAAAGTGTGGGATATCGCCTCTCAATATCAACGTGATCAGATATTCAAGTGAGCTGATTCAGTCTACACCCCTTTTCTACTCTTCTTTCAACACGTTCGCCTTAGTTATTCCATGACGGTGGCCTTGGACTGGTGAGGAAGAGGGGGGAATGAACTGATTCCCTTGGACTGATGAGGAAGAGAGGAAGAGGGGGAGTAGACTGATTCCATCCGAAAAAATAGAAAAAAGCCTTTTGTGATCGTGACAATGGCAAAAAAAAGAACACATGAAGAGAATCCGATTCTTCCTTTGCACCCACTGCATGATGACAGGGTAGGTTGAATGCCAAGGTCATGTCTAAGGAAGCGAATCGAATTGACCGTCACGAATCTCAAGAGATAGGCAGCTGTCACGGGTTTTCAAGTATACTGTAATATTTATACGTCGGAAGATGTACTATGGTTCATGTTCCGAGATGATTTTGTCCATCTTACATGCAGCTTCTCCTTGGACGTGTACGAACGACACACGTTTTGGATGTTGGTGGTACATTTTTGGATCTCCTGGATGGTCGCTCATGGGTGCAATCAACCAGCTGCCCAACGATATTGTTGCCTCAGCAAACTCTCGACTGCATTCAAGTAAGAGTCTATGCTTTCAGTTTTTCAAGCAGTAATTTTCGTCGAGGTACAATGAGATTCAACCCCGGGTGTCTCCCTGTTCGTGAAGAGCCTATCTTTGGAACGCTCCCTTGTCCATCATCTTATGGATCCTGGCGGCATTCTCAGGGCTAGTCGTATTCGCAAACTATGCTGATTGCGATCCACTCAAGGCCGGAATCATCACGAAACAGGATCAGATCATCCCTTATTACGTCATGGACAAGCTTGGCCACATTCATGGTCTACCAGGCATTTTCCTAGCCTGTTTATTCAGCGGAGCACTCAGGTTCGCTTCACCTTGGGATTATCTCACGTACTGATTTTTTCAGATTTTTTAAATTTATCCTCTGTATTGATCCATTTTGGTCGAACAGCACTCTATCATCCGGTTTGAATTCCCTTGCGGCGGTGACCTATGTTGACGGTATCATGCTCACTTCATTGAGAGGGAAATTGACCGAATTCCAGGCAGTCCTCCTCACCAAATTCCTTGGTTAGTTTTAAATGGGTATTTGTTTTGGGAGTAGTGAAGAGAAGATGCATAATCCACAGTTCATATTCATACTGTACAATCCAGTACAGCATGTTGGACGCTCGATGCAGTACACAGCAACAGTCCGTTATCGGGCTGTAAAACTGCAAACTACATCCAGCAGATGTGGCGCTGCATTTGCTGTATTGCATGCTCTCCTGCATCCTTAATAGATAGGTCCGGTTTATGCAGTACAGTATATGCATGCTGTACAGCATGAATATCTTGCCGGACAACATGTGATATCCAGCTGCTGCACGGCGTATTTATTAATGCATATTGGATTGCAATCCAGCAACTGGACATGCTGCATTTGATTTTTCAGTACAGCATGTAGTTGCAGCATCCAGCATGCTGTACAGCTCGAGTATGAACTCGGCCTAAAGGTGAAATAATTTTTTTTTAATATTTCATATGAACTACAGCCCTTGGATACGGGATCATAGCAATGGCTCTGTCCTTCGTGCTGTCCAAGATGGAATTGGGAGTGACAACAATAGCCATGATCTTTGCCAGTATGACTCAGAGTCCCCTGGCTGCCGTCTTCATCGCATCTATGTATCTCCCCTTCGTGAACAAATATGTGAGACACTTGACTGTTCTGCATTTTCTTGATATGCATTGATTTGCATTTGCAGGCATTGATTTATGCAACTGATCAATCACTCTCCGATATCTCGCATCCCGGTGGCAAGATACAATCATGTGACGGCCATGCGATATGAAAGGGTATAATACCGCTAGGTGCGAAGTTGGCAACTTAAAGTGTGAGCCATGCAGAGTATTATCTGTGGTGCGATCACATGGTTATATAACGCTGCTAGGTTGCCAGGCATCAAAAAGTGCTTGATCATTTTCATACCACGATGCCTCCAATGAATGACCAAAATTTGGCGGTTATAGCATCGCTGGTTTTGGGTGTTCCTATTTCTTTTGCTGTCAGTGTAGCTGTGAAACTCAAGGATGTGAAATTCGAAGCAGCTAGTGATGGGACTCTGTGAGAAGATAGACTCCTAAAGAATTTGCTCTTAGAAGGGGATAGGGGTCAAGGAAAGGCAAGGCTGCTCGGTTGGGAGTATGGGAGTGCCTGTGAATCAGGTTTTCGAGGGTGGTCATACGCGGTTTTCCCCCTCCGCGGCCATTGGGTGACTGAATTTAGCTAAAGTAGATGCTTGTTAAAATCGTTACCCCACAGTCTTGCATTTTCACATCCACATAATGTGAATAGAGGGAGGAAAACACGCTAGGAAATTTGAGAGTTGCATTTTGAGCTAGGTAGTGATTGTCTCCTACCTTACTCTCAGTTTCTCAGGGAGAGTATACCTACAGGAACTAGTGCCCTTTTCTGGAGAGTACCAGGACGTAGATAATGGCGAGAAGCAGATACTGATCGCCATAGAAATACATTGATGAAGCTGTAAGGGAAATCCTTCAGTTTTTGGCGAATTTCTCTTATATTCCATTTTGTCATTATATCAGGAGAAGAGGCCGAACAACAAAACAATGGTATGCATTCAAGGACATCTGATAATCCGAGGCGCCTGCTTCATAAAGTGGTGTTCCAATTCTCGAAGAGCATACTTTCTGCTCATCGGTCTAATCACAAATAACTCAAACTATAGATGATATGTGAGGGCTGTGTAAACCCACTATTTTTTCATTACGTCAATTTGCTAATCGCAGGTTAGGAAAAAAAATTACTACGAGCCTGAGTTGAAATTCTGTTGTCTCCCATGTTAATGTTCGACGATGTGTGCAGGGTGCATTCATGGGACTATTGGTGGGAATGAGTACGACGGGGTGGCTCGCCATTGGAACCAGGGTGCATGGGGTGCCACCGGAGCCACCTCTACCCTCATCTGTGGCTGGCTGCCTTCCTAATACCACTCTTGTCTCTGATATTTCTTCTTCCGCCCTCTACTTAAATCTCACCTCTCTCCCTCTATCTGATTCAACATCAACTCAGCTTCCATAGTAGGTCACTTTTCCCTCGGTGAATCAAGCGTTTCATGAACTGTGAGGAAAAATATGATGCCTATGTATTTGACTACCCACAGTCCTCACGTGTACGATATGTCCTACCTCATGCTGGGTCCTATTGGATTCTCATCCGCTCTCGTCACCTGTATCGTCCTCAGTCTAGTCACAGGTTCGTCTCAATGAAAGATTTAGATTCCAAGACTTCATTCTTGAGATTCATCAAAATGAGACATTTTCATACATTTCTTTCAGGCGGTTATTCACTAGCTCATCTGGACGATACCCTCATCGTTCCCACTGCATTAAGATGGTACAAGAAATGGCGTGGTGTTGCCTTGTCGACCAGAAAGCCCAGCTTAAAAGCAGAGATTCCATATCAGTTATCGACAGATTTGATGAAAGAGAAGAGTCTCATAGAGGAAGGAAGACTCTGACGTCATGTTTGGATTCCATCTTTAACTTTTTCCCATGCTGCTTCTTACAATTGTTTCTCTAGCCATCTGTCTTGACAAAATGTCAGCTGTGGATCGTGAGTCCGTCCAGAGCTTCAACACTCCTTTCCTCTCGTTTCTCAGTCTTATGAAAGCACTCCTCTCCCAATAGCAAATATCCCCCCCTCCCCTGTAACACTTGATGAAATGCATACACGTAGGAACACAATCTGTGTTGCTTCTTCGACTGCCGATTATTCCCAGAAAATATATTCTAACCCTTTTTGCATGGTGTCCACGTTTGTGGGTTTGAGAAAATCCACGGGTTTGATGAAATAAGTCGCACAATAATTTGAAATTGTCATATTTCCTTGGTAATTCACAGGCAGATCTCATACAAATCTCAACTTCAAGTACAATTAGGATATTTTGTATCTCTAACAATTTTGCCACAGATCAGCTCCATATGCCCATGAACCCTAGAATAAGATCTAAATTGTGTTTTCAAGGCTAGAGGTTGCTTGGGTCTTAGATGAGGTTAAAGTGGGTGGGCTGTATGAGAGATAGAGTAAGCTGAAACTCCAGAGTGAATGCAAATTATATGAGTCTTCAGCCTCTTGTGCCTGGCAATATTACTCGCTTATTTGCTTTAACGCGCACTTTTCCAGCCAACCGTAGATTTATGAGCAGAATAGCAACATTTTGCTGGGGGGGGGGTGAGCAATGTCCGGTATTGACTCATGCATTATAAGAGATGATTATTTGGAACTTTTTTGGAATTATAGTTGGAATAACTTTTTATTCTATTCAATTGACTTTCCACGGTAAATTTACATTGCCAAATTTTGCTCATTTTGAGCAAGGTACTCACTGGAATTATGGTCAATGGTTCAAGGATTGATTCCATGCACAAAGCACAAGAGGGTTTGAGGATGTCAACGTGCAGTCTTGAACCTGCAAGTGATCGGTGGGGACAACACTCAACATTCTCACTCGTTTTCGCAGATCCTGCTAATGTTTTGATCAATTCGTGAACTAAAGGTAAAGTATCACCGAGCGATAACTAAGCTTTTGGATCGTCGCGCAATGCGATGAGAGAAACTCGTGGCGAGTCGGGAGACGTGGCGTGAACATTCTAGTCATGACTTAACAAAGGGTCATCGTGTTAGCATCAGCCCGCCGTGATTCTGATCTTGCTCCTCCTAGTGTATACAAAATGTGAGTACGGTTTCTTGTAAGCTGTGCACTACGCTCTCTAAGTGGATTTTACGCAGCCGCGCGCTGATTGGCCGTGGACGAGGAGCTGTTGAATTCGGGAAACAATGCCACGTGCTCCCGTACTCGACAATGGACCGTGGAGGGCTGCCTCGCTTCTCCCTCCTTTATCTCGCAAACTTTTCGGTTTACAAAAATTCTGCCTTAACAAGATTTGTAGTCCAGAGTCTGCCCTAGTCAGTGGTATAATTTTGGGGGGCTTTCTCACCATATTCAAGTGAGATAAACGTACGATAAGGACGATGCCTCAATCAGGCACCTCCCTTTCCATCAGACGCCGTCCTTCTCAAGGTAGATAGAATACAAGGTAGTCTCAACTCGAAGCGCAGTGGTGGACGAGTTTTTCGCGGCTCTGCGGACTACGTCACCGTGGAAGTCGAGTGGGAGTGACAGGTATGACAAGGTGACTTTCCGAGAAGGTCCAGTTGAGTGATTCGTGCTCATTGCTATGCAGGATCACATACGTGAATTATCAGCGGTTAATATGTAGACCTAGGCCATGTCATCAGGATATATTGTTCGCAGGAAGGAATGCATGGGAGTCACAGCCTTGGGAAATAAGGGAATATTAAGTTTAGATGACAGCAGTGAAAGGAGGAAAACCTGGATCCAGCAGCTGTAAATTCAAAGGTTATGTACACCTACTGATGACTGGTTGAACCTGATGAAACAGTTTGAGGCAAATTTTGCCGCAAGGCATAGCTCAGGAATCACCAAGGAGAAGGGTATAATCAAGAATCTTGCAACTGATCTCCAATCAAAATTCCCTTCTGTGGAATCAAGAGCGACACTGCTATATGCTCGTACATTCATTAGGGACAAGTTCTTGAACAGGAACATTGATGACAGAAGCCATCACCTTAAGAAAATGAAGGAGTGGCAAAGGTAATCTATGGTCTGATTGGATCCGACCATTATTTTCGTATTGTGAACCTCATAAACCACCTGTGAAAGTCCTGATTTCATTTTACCCAGTCGGAAAGCAGGGAAAGGGCCAAGGGCTCACATCAGGACATCGATTAAGTCAGTTTATCTTCCTTTATCTCTGATATAAGAGCGTGCGCCTTAGTTAGGCTTATACATGTACCCCACTGGATCCCAAGAAATGTAGAAGCAAGGAAGGTATCCACAGGTGTGCAGCCAATTACACTCGCAGAGTGACTTATCGTGTACGGTGGATTCTCATGTGATGTAAAGACTTTTATCTTTATGAATTTTGTGATCCGCTTATCACAAAACTCCATGCCAAGGTTTGACCAGTATCAGCGTTATCCTGTGATTTGGTGCTTCACTGGCGGGCCTTGAAGGCACAGTTAATTGATCCCGTTCTTGGCAACTCAGCATGTGGGAGTCAGTCGGAGGCTCGCGGTAGAGTTGCCTGGGGTAAGTGCAGGGCCGGCCTTAGGCATGTGCCACATGTACCCCTGCACAGGGCGTAAATTCACCAGGGGCGCTAAAACGTGACAGAATGAATGAAGCAACAGTGGATGCCACCCTCAGTTTCACTTCAGAAAGTGGAAATGCCTTCCATTTCGGCGTCTTTTCGGACGCTAACGATTGACCCTTCTCCCTTCGGGATTGAGGGGGGGGGGGGGGGGGGGGGGGGGGGGGGGGCTTCAAGCCAGGTAACAACTAACTCACGACTTAGCTGCCAGAACCTCGAGAGCATCCTCCAACACGTCCTCACGCTACGAACGCTCGACCAAGACTGATGATTAGTATCGATTAGTATCGACTGATTAGTATCGACTCTGTCGCCATGTGATTCCGAGGAGCAAAAAATTATCCAGTGGAGTTTCTCAACAGCCTGGTCCCATCTGGAATGCCACCTCATAAGTTGAAACTCAAGTCTGGTGCCTTCATCATGCTCCTTCGCAACCTCAACGCAAAACAAGGGCGATGCAACGAACGGGTTTGATCGTCCTTCGCATTATGAACATCATCGATACCGAAGTCTTAACTGGAAGTGTGAAGGGGGAAAGAGTCTTCATACCAAGAACTGACGTGGCTCCTTCCGACACGAAGCTGCACTTCACTCTGAAGCGCTGCCTGTTCCTGATTCGGAAATCTTTCGCCATGAGCTTTCACCCTACCCAATGAGGGGTAGGGTGAAACCTTCGATCGAATAGGAATTTTCCTACCGAAGCCAGTGTTCAACCAAGGCCAGCTGTTTTTGGCTTCATCACGAGTCCGCTCTTATGACTGCGACAAGTTGGAGCTTCTTGCCTCCTCTAGGCAAGGCCAAGCCAAAAATGGTTAGCACTGCACATTGAATGTTGTCCAACCAAACTCGCTGGTGTAGAATATCATGTAATGGGAGGCTCTTGCAATACAATTTGTGAGGGAGAAGTTCCAGTATTAACTGGGCTTAACATACACGTATTATCGTGTTTTTGACCATGATCATAGTTTTCTACATCTTTCTACATATGTAGGTATGCTGAAGAACGACAGCAATAAATTCATTTTTTTTACGAAGTTCATTTCCGAATTGTTGACATTTTAAGTTACCAATAGCTTTGAATAACGAAACTTAAAAATTTTGATGAGCTTAGTATATCAGTAGCCACGTCCTTGCCAAGTTTCAGCTTTCCAAGTGTATCCGTTTCACTAAAAGAAATATATACATGGTGCTTCACATAAAAACTGCTCCAAAGCATTTTCGCTATTAGTGACAGCAAATCTTATCAGATCAACGTAATATTTTAGACACTGCATATAGGTAGAGGAAAGAAGGCATGTGCCAAATTTGAAAAAAGCTGACTTATTGCACCACGTTCTATGCTATTTCAAACTCAATATGTAAAAAAGAGTGCCAGACAAGCTCGAAAAAAACTGTGCCAATTCGTTTTTTTTATAGGAATGATAGTAAATTTCATTCTGATCGGCCCAATATTTCATAAACCCGCATGTGGATAGGTGAAATAAAGCTTTTGCAAATTTTTAACGATATTGACAGTATGTATCACGTGATTAACCTGCTTAAAACTTGAAGGATAAGAAAATGCACAACACATACCCGCTGATGCGTTCGTCTGTGCCAGTGAAGCTTACACCATTTGCCGTTCTGGATGGCACACAGACTTTCGTTTGCTGCACAGGTGAGACGAACGCATCAGCGGGCATGTCCGGTGCATTTTCTTGTCCTTCAAGTTTTAAACACTCTTCTGCCTCATCCCCCGCCCAGGTTTTTACGATCCTTGGGTTATACGGACAAGCAAAAATTAAAAGTTCAAACTCACACCACTTATTTCATAATAATTATCAGCGAAACGAATCGGTAGTGGATTTTTCCTTACGCTAGAGGATACCTTCAGCGAAAAATTATTTGTAGCTTAGGTGCTTAGGTTTCGCATAGTGCTTAAGGTGTCCCTATAACCCATCGTTCTCCTGCCGGCAGAGTAGCAGAAGCTGATGAAAAGTATGTCAGGTTAGGGATCAGCGGTTTTCGAGGAAAACAACGAACAAATTATCTGTAAATGAACCATTTTTTGGTGCCGAAAAAGGTCAATTTTGTAAAAAGGTCAATTACTCATTATATGAAGGACGAATTCAAAGGTTCGACCATAAATTTAATAAATGCGAGGGCAGCAGGCGAAGACATCGTCTTGGCATTATTTCTTCATTTCAATATCACTATCGGATGCATTCACTTGAAAAAATTAGCACGTTTGCTTTTTTAAAACTGTAGATCATTTTTATAAGTGCGTAAATGGCAGGAAAAGAAATAAGAGAAAAAAAAGTAAGACCATGGATGAAATAGGTGACTTTGATATCTTCCCCATCTGGATCTTTAGCTTCGGGGATGTCCACATATCCGTTTGTGTTTTCATCGATTCCATATTCTTCTTCCAAGTTTTCGAATAGAGGAGGAGATTCATCTACATCATCTTCAATGAATATGGTGAAAGTTCTGGGCTGACTGGGCTCACTGGGCTGACTGGTTCCTTTATCCAACGCTTGAACTTTCACCTTTCATCCGTCGTGGAGAGCCAAAACAAATAAATAATTAAAAGCTCATGCACCTAAATGAGCTAAAAAAAAACAACACAAAATGAATAATGAGATGCACAGGTCACCAGACTCCAGATGAAGTGTTAGGAAATTGGAAAAGACAAGGTAGCCAAAAATATTATTGGGCGATTTTTAAAGCTTTACAGCGTAGTTTCACGAGAGTTTGAAAAATATTGCAATAGCATCTCCATATAGAATATTCATCTAGACTTCCACTGATTTCAAACGATGTCAGATCGAATCCGTCATTACGATGCAGTAACGCACAGTGTAATAGAGGTAGCGCTGAAAAGTGCACTCATCAGTACCCCACAAGAGATACTTCAGCTGATGTTTGTTCCTTCGATTATGGCAAGCAGGCGATCTCCTGCATGCACTAGCTGTCATCGTGGTATGGCAGCAACTCTTTCAGCACCACCTCTTATACTCTTTTCTAACTGCATGAAAGTTAAGCTACAAAACTTTATTTTGTCGACATCTTATATATTAATCGGCAAGTGTCCGTCCGTCTGAAACGCTCTACGTAGTCTAGCCGAGGTTTGTCTTTCTGTCTGTCCTGCACGGGTCGACTTTTCCTCTCTCTACCCGACGGCTTTGCAGAGGGCGCCGAAATAGCTAGGGCCGGCCCTGGGTAAGCGGGCAACCCATTATTTGTTCAGTTAGAGGGATTAAAGATGGGAGGAAGATGCCTCTTTTTGCATATCAATCATGTAGTACAGAATATATCCTATCCCCACATACCAAGCATTTTTTTTAGTTACCTGTGATAAATACCCCATTCAATATAAACAGTTCTGCCAAGAGAGGATGGCTGTTATATTAATGAAATCTAAGAGGCATTTCAAAGTGCGTTTTTGCGAGATGTCAGTGTTGACCAAAAAAAACTGGTTGACTGAGAGATTACCAAACCAATAGGGAACATTACGTGTTCTGCTAATACTCGATTCATGGGGGAGGGGGAGCAGCTCCCTCCAAGAAAAATTCATGTGGGGCAAGTGGGACCAACATCATCTAATATACTAGCGCCCAAAAGAAACGTTACAAGCTAATTAAGGGCTCGCTTGCGTAATAGGAGTTGTGATGGTATTATATCTGTCTTTTGCTGAGCAATTCAGCACCGCCTAAACATTATCGTGCACTTGCTAAACTTCGAGCGCTGTACAGGTGCCACGACAGGAATATGCCTATTTAGGTTTTTTCCATGCCGTATGTAAAGTTCAGATTTCCATATGTAAAAAAAATGGGTTCATTTCACTTTTCATGTCATACCGTATCCGAAAAACATGAGAGATAAGCCAAGGCTAACGCAGCCAAAAACGGACTGAGCGATTAAAATGCTCCAAGAAGGTGTAACACGAAAGGCGTTACGAGGTATATCCTCTGAGTGAGGAGAAACCCACAACTTTTCTGGCTCACAAAACGATTATTACGTTGTTTTAAAGACATTGCATGAATGGAAATTTTCATGGGGAATTATTGGTGAGAGGCTAAGATCCCCCATATTGAACGTTGCTATCGTGAAGTTGACAGTGACGTCACGAGACCTGAAGGAACTTGACGTAACCCTGGAAAATACCGAAATTCGATCGATAAAACCTAAGTATGCGCAAGCGCAGAGAGCTCACGTTTCAAATGAATTAACTCATTTTTATTTTGAATGGTCGAACACCAGAGACACACAACCATTTGCTCTTCTGGCTAACAAATTCGCTAGTCAGTTTGCACAGTGACCGACAATACCATGTGCATTTACTCATGTCTTCCTGAGAGACTTGCGAAATTTTCGCTAAAATGAATTAAGCCAATGCAAGCTTAAAAGCGAAATGAACGATGATCTTGTCTACCCAAGATGATGACAGTTCGCTCACAATTGAAGCGACTAGAGCCAATGAAATTCGTACATTTGTAAAATAGGGTCTCATTTGTCCCAGAAAACTCTACTCCTCAATCCCACAGTAATGTTTGAGGCAGAAGGACTACCGTCATTTAGGGTCGAGGATTACCTCTTCTTTGGCATATCCCTCGCGGGGGCTCTGGGGATTGGCATATATTTTGCATTTGCCGGACGTCGAGATGGGTATCAGGAACTCGGGGTTCGGAAAAAAGCCACCCGGAAATATGCCACCCGGAAAAAAGACCCCCAGAATTGACAAAAGCGGAAAAAAGCCACCCGAGATGAAAATGCAAAAAAGCCACCCAGGGTCATTGCTTAATTATATGTAGTGAATGGAGAAGAGCCACCACAGACCCAACTAAGATGGCTTCCAATTGCCCCAAAGCCATCGTATTGTGCGCCATCTCCAGTTCTCTTTTTAGCTCAGTGAGTTAAACCCGATACTACGTGAGTAAGACATGCGGACCGTGTAGGGCAGATCCGACCAACCCGCAAGCCCGCTTATGCCTCTGAGCGGGTTCGGACTAGCCCTGCTTGAAAGAGTTGAGATCTTGCGCATGCGACGCAATCACATCAGGGATGTCAGTTCCACTATAAAAGCACAAGAAGCTCATAGTAGTCAGTAGGTTGAGGGGTAAAATTGGAGCATTGAATTTAGAGGGCCAACTGTCTTCGATTAGATATATTTTAATTGGCAAGTGTTCGTCCCTATGAAACGCTCTGCGTGGACAAGGGCTTCCACCCGGGATTTTCAATTATTTCAAAAACTCTTGCACATTTTGACATAGGGATCCCGCCTAGGATCTCATCGAAATTCTATCATTTTCGCCTCCCATAACTCGGCGTACGACGGTCGCATGGATGAATTGAGAAGAGCACTACCCCCCCTTGCTCTCATCTGTGCACATCCTGATGCATCCTTCCAGGAGTAACGCCGTGCCTATGCATCCATCCATATCTGATGACATAGATTATCATGCTGTATCGGCATGACATGCCGTAGTAAGCCACGGGCTAGAACGAATTCTGATTTTCCTGATGCTCATGGACCTGACCTGGAGCAAGATGACCTGAGGATGGTGTTAGTTTTTTAATTTTTGCGAATGAAGTTATTTTCGTACCGCTTAGTCTCAATCACATGGTTTTTGGCATTTAATCGCCTCTCGGAACATAAGAGTCGCGTAGCGACGCGAACGCAGCTAGTCATTAGAAAGTTGAATGCATGTTCTATTTGCAATTTAAGGAAACTTTTGGGGACCAGTGTAATAGTGTGATTAAAATAACAGTTTCTTCCCCATCCTGTACATACAGGGTATGGCAAGGAAAAGATCAAGGGCTTTTGACCGAAGCATCTCAGCCAACATTGGATGTGTTGAGCTGAATTCATGCTATCAGCAATTATTGAAAAGAAGTAAGATATTGACAGCGGACACGAGCTCCTGCTTGTAGTGGGGAGTAACGCTTCCTGTTATTACTACTATTATTCGCTGTTATTCCCGATCCTGTACACCTCGCCGAACTTCTCCTCCGTTAACTTAATTACTTGGGCTGGTCGTCTCTTCCAAATGGCTTTCTTGAGCGTGTTTCTAATGAATAACAGATGAATTAACGAGTTTCTATTCTTAGAGTTTTCATAAAGTACAGTTCGCATTTTCCTTGGTATTCTGAAGGAATTGTCAATTTATCATGTTAGACTTGTTATAGTATATCCAAATACATGTCCATGCACATAAGAGTCTCTGTCCATGTCTTCCTAGATACAGGTACTACCTGCACCTACTACAGGATCTACCTGCACGGGTCGTTATTTCGAAACCGACCCGTTCGGCCCTATTCTAATTGAGAATCACGAGTGACCAGAAACTCGATCAATGACTGCACTTCACGTGCTCAACTTGCAGATCGCCCCCAGCCCGCTCTCTACTTAATGCCATTCCATGTACTCTCAAACTGATGTAAACCAAAGAAAATTCGAAATTAACTTTGAGAAATATTTTGAATCGATACAATTTGATTCATATGTCATTGGGAATAAGTCATTGAAAACCATCCACAAGAAACGGCCAGCCCAAAGAATGAATATGAGCGGAAGTGGAGTTCGCATTGGTCTTAAAAAGTAGGAAGTACAACAATCAAGTGGTTCTGCGACTCCTCTACCAGGAGCTTTTGTCCATTGTCAATGTCTAAGGTCATTTCAATAATTGCTGATAGTATTGCATCGGTTCAACATTTTCGGATGATATTTTAGAAATCAGTTGAAAGCATACGCTTGGGTAAATATTGAATGTTTCCCTAAATTAGTTCAAGTGAAAACATAAATTTCTCACGGTTTAAATTCTTTCGTCTTTTTTCCGGTGCCTTGCATATTGCTTACAGTAATAGTACCTTAACGGAACATGATAAATATGCTGTATAACATGACCGACTCAGATTATATTGGTAAGACAAGATTTAATATATTTAGCCTCGACCCTGGCGCTGCTCCACTAAAAGCCATTTCAAAGTAGCAACATGACATACGTTATTCTATTTCCACCCAAATATAATACAATTCAGAATTATTTCAAATTGTGATAATTTCCCCTAAAATGTTTTCTCTTGACCTGTTCCCATAATCGAGACAGCCAAAAGAAAAAACTGCATTTAAGGCTCATCACAATTTCAACTTGCTGCCTGATGCTCTTTCGTTATATAGTTCTTCGGTCATACATATGCTGTTAACTTGTTAACAAATTTAGCTGTTTCTTCATGACACTTTTCAGCATTTTGCTCATTTACATAAAGTGTGGGATTTTATAAAAGTATTTATGAGCTTAAGGCAAATAAAGCGTTCCATAATCAACTAAAGTGGACCATTAGGAACAATATTTTCTCATCGATTCACATTCGGGACTTAATATGAGCGGCACTGATGGAAACAAATAGGTGATGTGACGGCATTAATATCGGCTTATAGCAATAAAACTCACTTCCTCATCCTAAACGTCATTGTCCATCTCGCTAATTCAGGAGACGTCATTGATGCATTCACACTTAGTGAGAAAACTCAATAAAAGGATTGGGAGAAAGGTAACTTCCTGCCTTTACGGTAAGAAGCCAGAGATACGGCTTAAATGATTTTTTAGTGAAGCATAATGATACATTCCCGTAAAATAGCCAACGCGTTCATATTACATTTCCTTTCAGTGTAATTGAAAGAAATTCGCTTTGTGACAATTGTCCATTCTGGTTGAGCAGAGTCTGACATTTGGCTCTCTGAAAATTCTCTCCCTAAATCAACTCCGAAAGAGGACCCCAAGATAGAGGACAGGACTTCTAATGGCTGTGTATTTTACTGCTGTAGTTGGACGGTCTCCTCGCCCGTTTTCTTCAATCTGGCCTCACATGGAAACGTTAGTGGCGTAATATTTTTGCCAACGCTTTTGATTCCAAAGTGAATCTCCGAAAATATTCCCACAACAAGGAATTTATACATTATTTATGTTAAAAATGAAGAAAGATCAATGTCGATCGAGGGACAGTATGTTAGAAACAAGGAGAATTCACCTACCGTGTAATAGGGGTTTGAGGTTCTGTTCAGCTTCTTTTTAAGCATGAAAAAAGTTGTCCCATTTCCCCGATCATCTAGCTGAAAGTAATCTGAGAGAAGAAACTCAATTACACAAACATGCACATGCCACTGGCAATGCAGGAAATAAGATCTCTCATTTTGCGCCATGTAACAGCTGGAAGCACCTGAAGCACAAAAAAGACTGGGATATGGTGTCATTAATTTACCGGAAAAAAACCTGAGCGTTTCCCGTGCTTCTTCGATGATAACTGCTTCTATTTTCACGCCGCGATAGCAAAGAATTCCATTTAACGCATTCAATTTAAAAAATATATGCATTGCTCTCGTAGTGGCTAAAACAAATTGTGCCTTCTTATATATAAAAATTACTTGACTCAGGTAATACAAGGTGTTAACTCCCTAATTGGTAGCCTAAAGAGAAACAAGAGTAATGGGTGGAGACCTATGGAATGTGGTACTACGTGCCGCAATGATTCGAGCTAGTAGCATTCTTGACCAGCTATTTTGATTTCTATCTGCACATGACCGGTATGATATGAAAGGATTGAAAGAACTGCCTCCGAGTGATGAGTCACCTGTTGCTGATCTATGATGTGAAAAAGCCGACCAGGATCCAATGCATACTCCCCGCTTCCACAATCTCGAAGCTTTACCATTTCAAAGAGGCACTACAATTTTTTTGGCCATTCTGGAAAGTGGCAGCTATATAGCCGTATGAATGCTTCATTATCTTTTAATCAAATGTTTGAAATGTTGTTTAATGCCTCGAGGGAAGTTCCTTTCCAGATAAGAAGCATTTAATGTAGGATTACGCTTTTCTCCTGTTATGGGCGGGAGTGAATGAGGATCCCTTGTTCTTCTTGGAAAGGGGTACTTCTTTTCATCATGATTTCAAATGCAAAAATTGGTGTTTGGTTTTTGCTTTGATGAATCCAATATATTCATTTTCTATTCCTTCAGAGTTCCCCCCGCAAAGTATCAATAGTCTTTGGTTTCGTGCTTAACTCTGCAGTCATCCGTTATTATATTTCACCTCAAGAATTCATACACATTTTGGAGTTATTCCTTGGCGGTAGTAAGGTCCGTGCATGAGCCCTCACCATATCCCGGTCTTTATTTTAGCCTACTTAGGTATGCCTGAACAAACTTTCTGTGTCATTGACGAGGCTGAACACAATCATAGCATTGTCTCCAAAGTCGTTGTCCGTGGCCTCCATGTAGAACTCAGCGCCAGTGTTGCTGTCAAAGATGTATGAACCCTCCAACAGACTCTTCAATGCGAGAGAGTCCATCATCATATTCGTGATATATATATTACATTGAGATCAACGAAAGGGAGTGATCCTCACCTCCTTTACGTTGAAGGTGTATTGGTCTATCTCCGGCCATATGATATTGGGAGTTTCGTCATTTATATCTTTGATGTGGAGGTGGCAAATCTGAGTGGTGGAACTTGGAGGGTTTCCCTTGTCCGACGCCTGTGGTTTCCAGGTAGGTCAAAACATGCTCTCAATTGACTGAAGGCAGAATCGCAGAATCATTCACAAAAAGAAGCAAATAATATCATTATTGCCTACGTTCGCTGAGTTTAAAATAACCAAGGCAAGTAGGTCCAAAAGCTATTCCGATGGGTGAGTACATGAGCGGGACATTTTCATTTCAATACCTCAAAACACTGGTCAAAGAAGAATAATTGAAATGGTGATCATTATAAAGCGAACAAGAAAAATAAATTTGAGGATCTTTGCAGAAAATAAATTAGGAACACCAAAATTCAGATGCATTACTTGATTTCTGACAAAATGAAGGAAATATTGGTTGAACACGTTGTGCTACATAGACAAGTAAGATTTTGCCAAAGGTATTAGGGGGTTCCAGAAAGTAATGTTTTTTTGGAAACCAAATGTAAAAGTTATTTATGGCGTGTCTTTTTTTGTTTTCAAATGAGTTTTATTTATTAATCTAAAGAACCGTTATTTGTCATACATTTTTCGAAAAAAATTTTTACTTTTTTTCCGCGAGAATGTCTGATCACATTCCCGAGGAGAGCCACAAACGACATTGTACGCTCAATGAGTTTCGTCAGGGAAGTAATGCAACGGGGGCCACCAACAACACTTGTGGTGTTTATGGTGATGTATTGGATATCCGCAAATGCCAGCGTTGGTTCAATAAATTCCAGTCAGGTGATGTTGATCTCTCGGATGGCCATCGTTCGGGAAAACCGGTAGACGATTCGGGAGACGGTTCTTTTCCAGTTTTCAGCCAATTGTTGGATGATTTGATAGGAGTCTGACTCAACCTCCGACCTCAGAGATCGTTGTCCAGCTCTACCAGTCTTTCCAAACGATGGTCAACCGAGAGATCAACATCGCCTGACCGGAATTTAGTGAACTAACGCTGGCATTTGCGGACATCCAATACGTCTCCAAAACACCACAAATGTTTTTGGTGGCCTCTGTTGCCTTACTTCCCTTACGAAACTCATAGATCATACAATGTCGTTTATGGATCTCTTCGGGAATGTAGTCTGACATTTTCGCTGAAAAGAAAGTAAAAACTTTTCTCACAAAAAATTGACTAATAACGGCTCCTTAGATTAATAAACTTAATTATTTTGAAAACAAAGGGAAACACACCATAACGTTTACATTTGGCTTGCAAAAAAAGACATTGCTTTCCGTTACTACAGTATTAATAAATTGAAATAGGGAAGGTCCTAAGTTCTATTTTTAATTCATTCGAAAATGTTATGCCATTATTTACTTTAAATTCCCATGTTCGAAAGCAGCAAAGTCATTGTAGAATAGAGAAATTCCAACCTCACGATATGCAAATGCTCACCATAATTTCCATCTCATACCGTCCGCGTCGTCTAGTGAAGTTCATGTTTGCTGCAAACTTAATGATATAGGTTGCGATAATCTCACTTGGTTCAATTACTAATTTAACCAGACCCATTGCGTCTCCAGGATTTGCGCATTCATCTTCACTTGTACAATTGATCCTCAAGATTTCGAACTCCATCTCCGTGTTGCTCGTCCCCGGTTGGTCATTATCGCTCACCATCACCGACCCCGGCAGAATAGTGTTCTGGTCATTCCACGAAACAAAGGCTTAATAGCTTAAGAGTGCTCGGTTGGGTTTTTAGGCTGTGGAGTTGAGTTAAAAACCGCTGCTTACCTCTCTGGTATTCTCATCTGCTTCGCTATCTTGAATATTAGCGAACACCGGGTGATTGTCATTCACGTCCAAAATTCTAATGTCAAAGCTGGTCTCGTTCCGATGGTTCACTAAGTTGCGAAAAAATAAGGGAGATATACAATTGAACATGAAAACAAGCTGTTGCGTATGAAAGAAAATTCAATGGCACGAAGTGCATACCAAGGTATGTAATGTGGTTACTGGCGTTTTCGTCTCGGACAGTTCGTCGCGGACAAAACGGCGCATGCACATTCGGTCGATACACTACTTTGTCGCATTCTCCTTGTCACAAGGTCATTACAAGGGCTGGGATGAATTCATATGGTAACTCCCCAACCCAAGCAAGGCACTTGCGGACTTCCTGGATGAAAGCCCTAAAATGTCGTCAATCGAGGTTCAGGAACTAATGACGAAGTCAGAAATCAAAATTGCGAACAACACAGCGAAGGAAATTAAATTTTTGTGGAGTCAAAATAATTATCTACGACCTTGATACGCGCGTCCAGGTTGCATCACTTCTTCATCTTCGGTTGTGGCATTTGCCTGCCGAGGAGACGTTCAATTTCCAGAGCGTGATGGGCTTGCTCAATTAGAAATGCTTTCATTAATTTTGCCGTGATGGATGGATGGAAGACAAGCAGCTTGTGAAAGCCCCATGTCACCCTTCCATGTGGTTGTTTGTCCTTGGAAGATCGTCGAGCACATGCCCTGTTCCTCCCGAGCAGAACTCTTGTTCACCTTGCTTTCACCCCTTTCACCAGTGTGACTATCTTTGCCCGAGACGAAATAATATTGCGACCAAATGTGCTTGCGATGATTTGTCCGCGACGAACTGTCCGCGACCAAATTGGCCGCTAAGAAAGCATGCGTATCATTTCATGTGACCTGTAGGAAAGATTATTTTGTAGAATTTTGATACTGATATTGACGAGAAAATAATGAGAATAACTACTATTATTTCTTGTGCATCATGCTGACAGTGACGACATGACATGTGGCAGTGTGCATGCCATTCAAATTCATGGTATTGCCTAAGTCCCAAGTAGTAAATAAAACCCCTCAGGAGGTTACAAAAGAAAACTCTTAAAAATAAAGGACCAAGTCTTCTTACATTATTTAAAATAAATGCAGTAGAACCTGTAAATGTGATTCCGAGTTTGAAAAGCAAATTTGATACTTTCAGAGCTCGTATTCATTGAAGCAGTGACACATTTCAAATCATCATTGGTTGACTGGCAAACAGCATAGAAGTCATAGGGTTTAAACATTTCCTTGATTTGTTCTCCACGATTTTCGAGAACATACCGAGAAAAAGCATGAAAAACTTCGAAATGTAGTATGGACTTCACATGGAAATCGCTAAAACAAAACCAACAGTAGAAAGAGGCCATACGCCACTCTACCGCATTCTGAGACTGACCAGACGGCCGCATGAAACTTAAAGGCAAGACAAATAAATGCAAAAAATACGTTTAAATCCCATTCATCATTTTAGGTCTTCGCATGCGATATGCTTTATGGCAACGTTTACCAAGGAAGTGAGAGAAACTACACTTCAGAAAAAATAAACCTGAACTTGGCTGTGCAGCATAAAATGCAGAGTCGCCCAAAACAGTGACTCAGAAACTGAAGAAATCGTAAGATAAGGCAATCGGCGTTTACAATGAAGAAAACAATTCAGTTTGCATCCACTAGAGCAAGTATTCAAGGTATCCACCCTTAGCGTCAGCCACAGCAGGCAATATTCTGCTCCATTTTGTCTGTCCACCGATCTTTGCAACGCTCTCTTGGGAACCTGTGCCCAGCCCTCATGATCCACACTCTCAGGTGCTCTAGATATCGCATTCAATGATGGTAAACCTTTTACATCATTGCATTTCGCTCAAAAAAAGGTCAATTGAGCCAAGAATTGGGCTGTTCTGAGGCAAATTATTGGGGTCATTGAGGGCCGAGAAGCGTTTTTCCAAAAGGTGTCAGTGAAGCATGAAACTTTGCGAGGGGACTCTATTCTTTCGCAAGATGAAGTCTCCTTTGCATCCCCTAGTTATTTGTAGGAAAGAGTTATTGAGGAGGATAGTCTAGTTATATTATCTGCTATTGACCTTCCAACCGCAACCATCAAGCATGCACTAAAGACTCCCAGGCTACGTCACTAAGAGGTACTGCAACTTTCTGTCCAATACAGAGCCACGTCTATCTATCCACTTCAAATTTACAAATAAATTAACTGACTTAATTAACTTTTTACATACTAATAATGGAATGCAAATAATTTTATTCCAAATCTGCACTACATTTTACGATTTTGCAGTATAGGAAGATAAAGTGCGTAAAATGAAAAAAATGGAAATAATTTCACCTATTGGATGGATCACCATGTCTTTTGCCTAAATTTCCATGATTCCCTTTTGAACTCCATTCTCTTGCTGAACATCTTCAAAAAAAAGCTTCAGAAACAATGTATACTGTGAAGATTCAAAATATGGCCACAATAGGAGCCTTAAATTCAAAACGACGATACTGCATGTCCTTGTAACCAGGGTGCTCAAAAGCAAAAATTATATGCTCTCGGATGCTCTCTTTGAGGTGGCATCAACTGTTGGATTCGTTTTGAAATGTTGGTACTTTTGCCTCTGCTCACGTTCCATTACATTTTCTGAGCTAAATTTTTTTAGTTTCATGTTTATAATTGAGTTGATGCCTGTTCTCATCGTTGTCATTGTTATGATGGTGAGTGACATAAAAATTGGATGGAAAAAGTTGGCCATTCTCGTTTCTTGTGTACTTTGTAACATGAGTCACATTCTCTGTACGTCACGAATGTAGTCACGAAAACATTACCTTGTTTTATGTCTCAATGAATAGATTTTACAGCTTATACACTATGATACTGTATATATCCCTCATATTTTACCTAAGTAACAGCGAAATACTGTCTAAAAGCAATTAAAATAATGCACGATTAATTTACGGAAGACCTACACTGAGAAATCGTATCCTTTCATTCTAACATGAGTCACGAAAAGTTTTTCTATTTTCTCTCACTGAGAAAAACTTAAGAAAAAGTCATAGTATTATTGCCAATAAGATTTCAATGCCGGCAATCGTTATGCCTTTCAGGGACGATCTGAAATTGAACATTCAGAAGGCAGGACGGAATTAATTAATGAAAAAATTGTGCACATGTAACATGAGTCACGGTGGAATGACCCATGTATAGAAATCGTAAAACAAGGGAACCAACCACGCAATGACTATGCCACCTTGCAACTATATTACTCCCCTGGAGACCTCTGACCTGACAACACCACCTGGTGGTTGGCTGAGGATCTACTCAACTCCCTCATCTTCCTTTCTCCTGCGGCAATAGCATGAGCCAACTCCCGCCTCAACCGATCATCATCGCCTTTAATTCTCCTATCTGTACCTTCATCTCACCTCATCTCTTTTTTTGTAAAGGGAATGTCTCGTAAATAAAGGTCATTGATCAAATTCCAAAGCCAATGATTCTGACTCATGGACTTTCTAAAAATTAGTTTATATCAATAGTCTAATTCAATTGACAGGAAATTCTCTCCAGTTTCTCTGACTTACTTTCATAATCGCTAAGTTGTCGTGCGAAAATATTAGCATGTTTTGATTTAGCAAAAAAATGCGGAAGCAGGAATTGGAAAAAATGCATTGTTTAATAAGCATCATCCTCATTAACAACTGCCAATAGGACGACTGAAAAGGGAGGTAGGTGGCCATTGCAGCAGTTGCCTGGACGGATGCTGACTCTATTCGTGATGTAATTGAACGATGACGAAATGATTAAGAAATACACCAAGATCATGTGATTTTTTTCCTTAAGCGGAATGCAATTAAGCTCATAAAAACGCTAAATGTGACCATTGCAAAATAAAAAAACAAACAAATTGTATGCGATTGCGAAGGGTTCAAATTGCTAGCTTGGGGTAGACTACGATTAAACTCATTCACATTTGAAGGAATGAGGATACTTTCAGAATCTTTACTTCCAACTATATGGAATTCAACAAAATGCATGCCGATGAGAAAAAGAGAAATAAAAAATGTTATGAACTTTTGTTTGACGAAAATTGCATTGATACAATAAAACTTTTGTCTTCGGGAATCATAAATTCACCCTTTTCGCTTATGCTCTTCCAACTTCCGTGTAGTGTTTCGTTGAATTCAAACAAGTTGAAGTTCTTTATATACAGGTATTTTTGGAGATGGCGAACGCATTTACTCAAAGTCCCATTTAACAATGAGAGAAACATTTAGCTTAACCTTTTGAAATTGCTATGATTTGGAAAAATGACATTTTCTCAAGTTTGACTAAGCCTTTTACAATTATATCCGTCATTAAAATCGGGGTAAGGGCCAATATTGAGCGCACTTTTTAAAATACAAATCTGTGTCAAAATGGTTGCTTTAGGTGTCTTGAAAAACTCAAATAGAGCAAGATTTCATAGTCCGACTTATGGCGCATTTAAGTCAATAGCTTATTTATTTAGGACGCTATATATTGATGATGATGTTTAATTTATAGAATAAAAGAAGGAAAGAAAGCAATAAAGAAGGAAGGAAGGAAAAGTCGCCACAAATGTAACGATATCCTGCAAGTATGATTATAAATTAGCTTTGGATCTTGTACCTAGTGGATCATCAACTTCATCTGAGGCAATGACGTATATAGTGACGCTTCCATTCCTACTTCGGAATCGCTCCCAGTCCACTTCCGCTCCATCCGCCACGGACAACATCCCTGTTTCCGAATCTACACTGAACAACTCCTTGCCCTCGAATGAACGGTCAGCCAAGGAGTATCTCAGCGTGTTGCCCATTCCTGTGGACATATTTTCGTCTCATTATGTAATTCAAGCAGTGGCGGCTCGTGATATTCAGCGCTAGTGGTTCGTCTATGGAGAGGGGGTAGGCAGGGGAGGGCGCTGCCTACTCCCTCTCCATAGACGAACCACTAGCGCTGAATATCACGAGCCGCCACTGAATTCAAGTGGAGGTATTGACCATGACCAACACGGTTTGAAAACATTCCTGGAATATAAGGAATTACGGCACTATGTAAGAATAACATGAAGGAACTCAAAGAAAGGGACATTTGGCGCTTCGGTCGAGTTCACCATGAACCGTGAGCCCCATGGTTGGGAGGAAAAAATGTCGAACCTATGTCGCCATCCCTGGCCTTCAGCATGAGGATTTCAGTTCCACTTGGTGCATTCTCTTGCACGATGGGCTCCCTGTCGTAAGGCGGAACCTCCCACTGGGGCCAATTGTCGTTCTTTCCGTTGACCTTCACCGTTACCGTGGCTGAATTTTTCTCTACACCATTCACGTCATCAACAGCAATCTTAAGAAGTGAAAAGGAATCCAAGTAAAATTCATAATGAAAGGAAATTTGAAGCATTGCACGCCGGGAGACTCATCCTCCCTCAGTATGTAGCAGTATTTCTCATTAGGAAGCCCAAAGTAATCCACATGTGGCATAAAGCATTGCGTTGTGGAACTCCCAGTTCTCCACGCATTGTAACATGTGAATATTAGTATAGAGTCGAGAATAATTTCCTAAATGCATTGTTTTTTTTTTATAAATAACGTGGACTGGGACGGATATACACAGGCAAGGACAAATGCCACAGGCGGCAACACAGAGTAGAGGAAATGGAACTCTAATAGGACATCCCTGCGCCCCACCTTCCCACGCTTCTTGTCATAATATATCCCGTTTTCACGGGCCCGGGGAAGGTGGTGACAACTTCGATGCCGCTCCGGGAATAGATTCCATCGCTGCACATCGGGCCGCCAGGGCCGATGTGGCAGGTGCTATTGAGGTGCACCAAACCTATACCTACAGAGTGGCCTATGCTTCAGCCCAAGGGGAGAAGGTAGCACCCGAAAGCAGCAGGGTGAACTGTCGGCCCAGGAGAATACCGCCTGCCGCCGGTCGGATTCGAACCTGGACCTCCCGCGTGCGTCAGAGCCCCTGAGCCACTGAGCCATGGTGACGTGGTCGTTTAATGCATTATTACCGCATCACGATAACAATTACTGTGTATTGCCGAACCGCGTTCTCCATTTCGAGTTATTTTTTCTACTTTGATTTTATTCTCTGCAAAAGAGGATATTAAGATTCACTTGAAATTGAAAATAACCTTGTTTCTCAGTTGCCAGTTGCAAAAGTGGATATAATTTTCTGACGGGAAAGTTTCAGTTCTATCAATTGTTTTTCCTTTTAATAATTGACTTCAACATTTCAAAGCAAATAGAGGGAGGCCAGCATACAGTGCCCACTCTGCTTTCGTAAAGTATGCTATGGTGTTAATACTGCATTTCCCACAGAGATGCTCGCATATGGTCTGCTCATTAAGGCAGAAATTCTGAAGTCATCACGTGGACATCGTCCATTTAGATTTTGCGAAAGCGTTCAATACCTCCCACAAGAGGTTGCGGGCTAAATTGGAGGTGCAAGGGATCTAGGGTAGGGCGATAACTGGATTAGTAACTGCTTATCGGGAGGAGAGCATGTAGTCACGGTTGATAGAAAGGAGTTGTCGGAAGTGAATATTGCAAACCGTGTCCCTCAGGGTTCGGTCCTTGGAACGCTTATTTTTCTGCTCTAAGTTAATGATTTAGATGAAAGCCTAGCAAGTGAAATCGAAAAATTTGCCGACGACAAAAAAAAGCTTCTTCATCTTGGGAGGAGGACACGTTTAGAGCCACGAAGGATTTATGGCTTTTGGATAAGTGGAGTAAGAAATGCCTTCTGAGGTTTACTATAAGTAAATGTGAGGTACGTCATATCAGTCGTAACAACGATAGGTCTCTGAACGGGTTTAGGGGTCAATAAACTTAAGGAGGCGAACGGAGAGAGAGATTTTGGGGTTAATATCAATGAGGTACTCAAGGTCTCGCACGCGCAAGCGACGATAGTTAAATGTGACAGGGTTCTAGGAAAAATCAGACGTTCCTAAGCTAGGGAGTATAAAGTATAAAGCGCTGCATATAGAGGAAGAATAATGCCCGAGAATCGTACTTCCGTTATATGCAGCGCTGGTAAGACCTCAATTGGAGTATGTGTTGCGTTCAGTTTTGGAGGCCTGCATATAAAAACCAACGGCCCTCGAGGAGGTCCAGAGGTAAGCAAAGAGAATGATTAAGGGGGTTAGGGCACTTCCGTACGAGAAGTGTATTGAAGCGTTAGGATTGTACTCAACCAAGAGGAGGTGGGTTGGGGAGGGGGTGGGTGGGGGAGGAACTTCATCTAGGCATTTGAGATCATTAAGGGTCGGTTGATGAGTGGAGGTTAAACTTCGAGTCTGAAGAGCATGGGGTTAAACTAGAAACCAGACGATCTGCGATATGATGAATGGCGGCCTGATGGAAGATACGGCTAAACCTTAAAAAAAACGGGGGCTACATGAACTCCACTCATCAGGTGGTGCTAAGTTGTTCCCTTCTTGATGAGAAGCCTATTGCAGGAGGATGACAAGCCATGCTCTGATCACACAATGCTGTATGCTGTTATTGCGTATTTTGTGAACCTCGTTGAACTAATTGAGATTACAGCAGGAGATAGGCAAATGACAAGTCCAGAACCTAATGAATCAGTGCAATCATTGTACACTGTACGACAATGAGGAATGTTCACTGCGGTTTCAAGGTTTCTATACAAGCAGACAGTGCTGCATTTAAAGTGTTTTTCACTCGAGTCAGACTCTGTTTCACTTGACATCGACGCTCATGCATAAGGAACGTCCTTATGCGCGTGTGCCCGAGTCAAATGAAAAATAGCCAAATTCAGTAGAAAAACACTGTGCTACAGCATTTGCAACTCCAAGGACCCAAGAAGCACCAATCCCGACGCCAATGGATGAATGAATCCACAAACGTGAGAAGGAGCCGTTTGTCCTGTCATGAGAACTTTTCAGGACGTTTTGACTGAATCGCAATGCTGGATGGGCCAACAGAATCCATTAATAACACCTATCGAAATTCAATAGCAATAAAGTGTCCCATCCAAATGTACCGCAACATAGGAGAGGCTCGACGTGTAATACAGGAAAGCGCATGCGCACCGTGACGGTGGGTAAGGATCCCTGGAGAAAAGGGTGAGATTTTTGGGGAGAAGTGGGAAGGTGGTGTTAGCTAACTCCGATATAACCTTTGATTCATCAACCGACACAGGATGATCAGCCTAACCCGAACTATTGATATTTAACGCGGCCGAGAAGTTAATTCGGGGCCAACTTAGGGTGCCTTCGAATCAGTCTAGTCTAGTCTAGACCAGTCCAGTCAAGATTTGTAATGGTTCAGTCACATCAAGTCAAAGCAAGCCATGCTTCAGTCAAATCAATTTAGTCAAGATCAGTCATGCATTCAACATTACCAACGGATGGGGTCAAGCGGTGAAACCCGAACGCCATCATCAGGGTGAGGGTTGAGTCGAACGCAAGAAAAAAGATTCTCGTGATTTCGCCTTTCCACGCACCTCGTGTGGTACATCTCATGCTCTTTATTTTACCTCTATGTATGACAGATAAATCCATGAAAGGTTCTGGGCGACCATGGAGTTCCTGACTGAGACAATGGAGGAGATAATTCCAGAGCCGAAAATGTACCCTGAAATTAGTTTCAGGTTATATAGTAGGTACCTTGAACTTATTTTTTCCTCATGGTGTACATCACGCATGTTGCCCAGCAACCCAAACGAAGCTAGCAAGCTCTCTATTTTTCCCCCTTATCTCTTCCCTTTCCAATACATCTCGTCAAATTTGACCTCGTTCCTCCCTTGTTCTTGGAGTGCAATAGCATTATCTCCAAGTTAAAGTTAATCTGTAATAAATTCACATTAAAAATAATTTACGTCAAAAAGTTTCTATATCAACATGGATATTGAAATAACGAGAAAATTGATTGGAAATTGGATCATTTTAACACCTTTGAATGTACAAGAAAATAAAACTTTCATAGTATCGAATATAATGAATTTGAAATTTTCTTTCAAGTTTCTGCGTTTTATTATGAGTCGACAAGAGTATGAAGACATGCAGGATCGAGGGGTTGAGGTGCAAAAGGTAATTATGTAGTTGCCTCTTTATAGAGTTCTACTCAAGACGCAAGAGTGTTCGGGTCTAGCCGTGCCTCGTTAGACTTAATCCGTCAGCTTCTCATTATTAATAAATATTACTTACTCCGCAATATCTCGTTTGTGATATTTTAGGGGCGTTTCATTCTCGTAGCATTGCAAGCTGCACAAACAGAAGGAAATAAAGAGAAATACAATTTGGTGATCCTCAAGGGAGACGAGAGGTCTCTTCTCCTCGCCTCACAGTGCCATGCCGAAACCCGTCCGAGTTCCGTCGCTTTACCCTACCTCTAAATCGAATTAGTCAAGTCTAGCCCCTCCAGTCAAGCTCGGTCAGGTGGTTACGCACACATAACTACAATGCCATTTCCTCCAGTGGTGTTCTTGTTGAGCAGCATGGAGGAGAGTGAAGAAATGGTATCTACCCATGTTTTGTTGTGGCGATGGCGAAATAAGTTGTGGGTGCATCCCATTAATTCCCAAATACAGCAATTCGGTGCATTCCATCACCTTTCACTGACTTGCAGAAAGATCCTGAGCGAAACCTTTGGTACTTTCGCATGAGGACATCCTCTTTTGAGAAACTCTTGCATCTCATAGCTCCACTCATAGAGAAGCAAAACACCGATTACAGGAGGACTATCTCTACATTGGAAAGGCTAGGAGCCACACTAAGGGGAGTCACAAACATAACATCATCGGTAAATCTCAAATAATGGCTATATGCAATGAGGTAGTGAGTAGATCGTTATTCAACCCTTTTATTTCAAAAACACAAGTAAAAGGTGAGGGGGGTGTCCTACAAAATCGCGAATACTTGTCAGATGGCGAATGCCAGGTCATCAGTTGCTAGCTGAGCCCTTATTTCTCACAAGTCACACCTATTCTTCTCACAAATTAACAGTTTTTCCCTTGTAATATAGTGCGAGAGTTGGAAGTATTCAAGAAGAAGTTGGTGCCCTTCGCATCTCTTGACGTGTCTCATTCTCTAGTTCACAGTGCAATCAGGAGCTGCTCTCCTATCTCAATCGAACCAAATCAGTTTCTTATAAGAGAAAAAGGGAACTCATTTTCAACAGTCATGCCCTCTTCGCTTCTTAATGAATTTGAACTTTGAGTTCGAGTAGCATGAGCGTGCTACTTTGTTGTGCGAGCGTACGGAAGCCCTGATTCGTCATACAGAGCAGCACTAGCAGGTCAAGAAGACGGAGTTGAGGCATAGTGATGAGGAAGTGGCACACAAAAAAAATTAAATTAAATAGAGGGCAGGGTCGTAGATCAGCATGGCGTTCGCAATGCCTTGCGCGTCCAAGGAAACCCAGCGTGCTGTAATTCAATTTCTGACTGCTGAAGGTGTGTCACCCATCGAAATTCATTCCCGAATGTTTACACCGATAACTGTTTATCGCGGCCACGAGTGTACGAGTGGTGCAAACGTTTCCGAAGCGGACGTGAGATTTTGAAGGACGACACACCCCCAGGCCAGGTCAACATCGTCGGCACGGAAACGATGATCGCAAAGGTGGACGAGCTAATACGGGCCAACAAAAACGTTTCACTGATGAATTGGCCACAGAGTTGGAAATCAGCAATGGCACTATTCACATTATAGTCAATGAGCACCTGCGATACCGGAAAGTGTGCGCAATGTGAGTCCCAAAGTGCCTTAGTGAGAACCAAAAGAACCTGCGCATGGGCTTGAGTCTGCAACATCTGCAGCGATACAGAGAAGAAGGGGACTCTTTTCTGGAGAGAATCATCATTATCTGCGATGAGACTTGGTGTCATCATTTTGAACCAGAGACAAAAAGGAGAAGCATGCAGTGAAAGCATGACGCATCCCCTCGTCCAAAAAGGTTCAAAACTTTTCAGCCTGCAAAAAAGGTGCTGTTCACCATTTTCTTCGAGTGTTATGGTTCGTTGCTGCTCCACTTATTGGTACCTAGTGAAACAGTGAATCTTCCCGGTACTGTAGTTTGTTGTCGGGAGATGTCCGCCGTGCCCTAAAGAACAAACGTCCCGGACTTCTCAAGAAAGGAGTAATTCTCCGGCATGATGATGCCCGCCCACACGCATCAAAGGAAACGAAATTGGTCATCGATAACCTCGGTTGGGAAGTGCTCGATCACCCACCGTACAGCCCTGACCTTTCCCCCTGCGACTTTCACGTGTTGGGTCCACTGAAAAGTGCTGCTGGGTGGGCAGCGTTTCCACTCGGACGATAAAGTGCAGTAGGCGGTCACATTGTGGTGTAAACAGCAATCGCATAAATGTTATGAGGCTGATATAAAAAAAAAACCTTGTGTAGCGCTGGGATCTGTGCCTCAACAATGGTGGGGAATATTTTTAGAAATAAAACACTGCCAGAAGAAAAAGATTTCTCCTTTCATTTGACTGATCCATGTATCAGTACTTCCACTTGGGAACTCATTTCACGCATTCCTTGAAGTTTCATACCACACGGGAGACTGATTAAGACTGACGGAAAAATTGAGCCTGTGCCTATTTGACTATATGTGACTGACGAGGACTAGACTGACCTTGACTGATACGATGCGAGGTGAATATCAGAAAGAGCATGTGTAGCAATGGAGCTGTAAAAGTTTTGACTAGATTAAAGTTGACTTGACTTGACTAGACAGAAGAAGACTAATTGGTGCGCATGCACACTAGGACTCGCCCAGCTTGACTGGACTAGACTAGACTAAACTGATACGGTGTGAAGGTGGTATTAGTCATTGCATGTTGAGCAATGGGGCTCTAAACATTTTGACTTGACTAATCGTGAATAGACTCGACTTGATTGATCCAGTGTGAATCGATAACGTAAAGCGGGGTAGATTTTTCGAGTTTGATGCTAGTGGCAGAAGGAGTTGAAACCAACTTACAAGGAACACTACCCAAGTGATAATTTCAGATTTTCACCAAACTTTAGTAATTGAAAGGGCTCTCAAAACAAAGTCAAACGGCACCAAAACCTACGGCTGAGAAAGAGGTTTAGCCTCATAACTGGCGCTCTCAATTTTCAGTGATACATGATTATTATAGTCATGGTCTTATTTTCTTTGGCTATAACTTTCTAAGGGAAAGTCAGATTCAGGTGATATTTGACAGAGAGGTTCTTCAGTGAAGGAGGATTTTTTCCATGCCGCTAGGTGGCGCTGCATGCCGATAGAGGGCGGTGATGTCGACAGCAGCGCCACCGACATACTTGCTATGTAATTTTTCAGCCACTGAAAAAATTAGTTCAGGCCTATTAATCTCTCTGCCAATTATCAGCTGGTTCCGAGAGTTCTTTCAAAAGATATGGTCAAACAAAGTTGGATTTTGACCCAACATTTGAACTGTTTTTGATCATGAATTTTAAAGGAAAAGATGCAGCTGACAAAGATGTTAATGGGTTCATGACTTATTCATTCCCTTACGCAGCACAAGGCTCTACATGTTGACAGGTGGCGCTGTGGTGGCATATGCAAGGGTAAGAGACGGTGACTAGGAAACATCCAACATTCACTTCACTCCCACCAAGAGAATACGAAACTTTCAGAGCAGTAACGTCTCATGTTGATGTGCTCTTACTACATTCCTAGTAAGACATAACATTGAATCAACATTGATTCAAAGCTGGTTGATCGTCTGGATGTTGAATCCGCGTTGAATCAATGTTGTTTCAATGGTATGTGCTTCTAGGGGTATTACTAAGAAACTGTAAGCAAAGCCCTCGTGCTCCTTCACATTTCACCTTCGTGCATGCAATTACTCTCCCTTGGAAAGTTATAGTCAAAGAAAATAGGTCCATGACTATAATAATCATGTATTCCGTATCACTGAACATTGAGAAAGCCAGTTATGAGCCTAAACATGTTTCTCAGCCGCAATTTTTGGTGCCGTTTGACTTTGTTTTGAGAGCCCTTTCAGTGACCAAAGTTTCGTGAAAATCTGAAATTATCACTTGGATAGTGTTCCTTGTTAGTTGCATGTACCCCAGCCGAGGTGAAAGTGGCGACAGAACTTCTTTGCTTGTGGGATAGTGAGCGCGTTTGTGTTAAGAGACGATGTAGCAGCTGTCCATACCCTGACTAGCTTTAAGAAAAGACCAGATGTCTTCATGGACAAAACAATAAAGGGAATATCGTAGCTTGAAGTGCCTTTGCTAGTCTAGCGGGGTATGCAAAAAAAGGATATTTATTAGCGGTAGGCCTGTCTTAAGAGTATCTGAACGCCCCACCTCGAATGTGGTCATCTTGATGGAATTTTAGGCCTTTTCATAGCCCTACGAAACCCTGAACCTTAAACCCTTTTGGTTGCAAACTATAAATCTGAAGACATGGAGTTTCTATATGGAATTAGAAGTGTACTTTCTTAACTCTTCGATATTTCAATTTTGATTAGGCAAGCCTAATTCACAATATGTCCACTATCCGCTTCATTCCCGAAACTTCTCCAGCGGACAAACTTGAAAGGCAAATCATTGTTTCCCCACCATAATTAGCCGAAGGGTGGACACAGAGAGGACTGCTTTTGAATTGAAAGCGTCATTAAGAGTGATCCATAGCTCCATATATTCTTTAGGCCAATATATATAGCGTTCTGTTGAATCAGAGTTGTATAAGTTGCACAGCAGCAGATTATAGGGTAATAATATTTTCTACTAAGGCTGTTATTGACGTACTTATTGAAAATTGGACAGAACGTTGATCCCTTCCCTCCCCCTTGTACTATTCAGGCTCTCTATATTCTAACCTTACCCTCCACTCCTCGCGTAAAGTAACAAATTTCACGAACCGTGATAATGTATTCTTGATAATCCTGATTCTCGTAGTCGAGGAGGCTAGTATCATTTACAATAAGGATCACCTCCGCTTGACCAGGAACGATGTTTGGAGGAGATAATTGGAATGCCTGTGATGCTGGTGGACCTTCCACAATTCTCAATCGGAATCGATTGTTTAGTACACTCTGAAAGAGAAGGGCAAGGATAGCCATGATAGATGAAGACCCTTTCTGAGAGAATTTTATGGATTTCATGGGGGCACTTACAACGTCGGCATCTGTCACAGTAATGGATGAATATTCTCCGTTAGTAGAGTTGAAAACAAGAGCGTAGCCCTTGTAGATGTCCTCATCCACCACGCTCGTGAAAGTCTCAAAGTTGAACATTGGGTCGTTGTCCTCTATGTCACTGACAAATACCACGCAGGTCTGCTCTGTGGACTGAGCTGTTTCTGTGCCATTTTCGTCGATTTCTGTCGCCTGAAACGTATAATCAGTGAAGTCGTAGTCATAGTTGACCATTAGCACGACAGATTTGAAATATCTGGAAATAAATGAATTGGAATGAGGTCCATGTTGATTTTCTCGTGGTTAAAGATTGTGACCAATCCAGATAATAACAGGAATTATTCATGCTTGTCACAGTTAAATGGGGCTCATTACTAGGATGCATAGGTCGCTATTTGTGTGCTTTCCGTTGCCCCATAATATCAGAGTGAAACTCAATCCCCATCCTCACCTTGATATTGAGCGTAAAGAAGGTGGTGTTGAGAGCTTCGGCGTCGATTGTCTTTGCCCTCTTCAATTTTGCGGGGTCTTCACTGCTGCCTGAGGGTCGTTCTATCTTGAAGTATCCTTCTTCATTTCCTAGAAGAAGACTTATTTGTATCGAATGGAATTCCATTGAAAATTAATCATTTTTAAACCTGATGTGCACCAAATGGGTACCATTGGGTATTGAATACTCGATTTGGCGTGTGATTCCCAGTGATTGGTCCCCGTCCTTTGCCAAGAAGTTCGCTATCACTTCATCCTAAGTGATGGACAAAATGCATTGGTAAGCCGAAGAGTATCCGAACGAAAGTTCAACATATGACACCTGAAAAAAACGAGTGCAATTGAAAATTACAATTGTACTTCGTCGAATGTGTATATGTCTGTTAGTTCTCTAACATTCAAATTATCTCATATAGAGCGCTGATTTTTCTATGGTGATTCGCTTCGATCCAAGTATGTGCCCATTTCATAGGACAAAACTCTATCGGAAGTATCCTTTTCCATATATTCGCGAAAATTTGAACGTTGCAGTTGAAGATAAATCAGATCATCATGACCTCTGACGTCAAAGATATCATTGAATATATATCAATAGTAAAAATTAGCATGTCTATCGGCTCTGTAAAATCGGTGCACGATGTCAGGAGCTATAGGAAAACGTTATGAAATTATTGAATGCACCCCAGTCATCTCGCACCTACTCGAGTGAACAAGGTTTTCAGTAGAGAATAGTGATGCCAAATGAGAGGCGGTTTTGCGAGCTATCCCTGGTGAGAGCAAAAGCAACTCGAAGAAGAACCTGCTTCAGCCCCGTGGGGATTAGAAGAAGTGTACTCTTCCCCGTAAAGGTTAGAGAAGAAACATGTTTCTGAAGGCACGTGCAGGAAGAGAAGTGTACATCCAAACCATCGGTTGGGATCAGATTTTTGCTGTTCCGCGCTGAGAGCTGAACAGACGGATTTTGAGGCGAATTTTGGATAAGCAATGGCACAAATTAGTACATTAGGAGCACTTTACTAAGGTAACATATTAAACTGTCTGAATATATGAATATGTGCGTAAGTGATGCTAAAGGCGCTGAGTATTTGGATCACGAAAAGGTGCTGCAGGACTTTTGGAGAGCAGTATATGTTTTAAATAAGTTTCGACAACGCTTTTATATTCGAGGAACTAGCATGTTCCCTAGAACCAGAACCTGAAAGAACAAAATGCGCTAATCGCGCGTCCTTAGATCAAAGTCAGGCATCGATTCCGACAATATTTCTCAAAATCATTCAGCCATTGAGTAAGTAATTGCATAATTATATACTCGCATATTTGCGCCTGAATCAGGTTCTCATGATTATTCTTGAAAAATAGAAATATATAACACGTTAGGAAATGCAACAATCACCTCCAAGTTCTTAAGGATAGAAATCATGTAATACTCAAGGATTGTGCACAGTATTTAGGCTGGATTTATTTCGTCACAGAGGAAATATGAGGTTTTACACATTGCTGGGCATTTGCGCCTATGGGTGCGTGGAAGATCAAAGTAGGACACATATTTTGTGACATTATTACTTTCACTTCAGTTTGCCCAAACTTTGCCTGCATCTACTTTGCCCGTGGTATATGTGCGAAACGCAGAGTTACAGACTACATGATCAAGAATTTAGGAGCGTTTTGTGACTCTGCTCGAAGTACATAACAATTACCAAAAATAAAAAGCCAACATATGAAAACCTTCACATCATCTTTATCGAACAACATGTAAACCTTCATGTGGGATACAGGTTGTACGCTTTTATATACAAGGTGTCCATAAATTTACTTTCAGGAGTCAGGAGTCAGGAGAGTTAGTGATATCAAGAGGCGATTTCGCCCATTTCGATATCACGTGTCGAGGTCGAGCGTTCCTTAATTTTAGGGTAGGCCTAACCCTCTTAAAGCTATATATTTTTGTATTTTTTTTTTTTTTTTNACTTTTTATTTCTTGAACGAACTGCAAGATGTCAGGCAATATGGAAGGCATCAATGTGCATGCGTGTGTATCCATGGACAGTACTTGGGCTGAACAGTTTCCAAATATATTCCAAATACAGTATTTTTTCCTATTTCAAAAGGCCCTTTCGCCATTACGGAGCGGCCTAGAAACATCATATTCGGCACAAATGATGTACAGACAAAGGAATTTATGATAGCCGAGTTTCCAAAGGTTTACAAAGAGTTTCTGTAAGTCACAACCACGGAGGCGCTATACCGGCCAAACACAGTCCAAATTCCGCACATATACCAATACCTGCATGGATGGCAAGACCAAGCTTGCAGGTACTCGATGTGGACACGCCCCCTGCCCCTACCACTGCCTCCAGTCATGTAATGAAGTAGCAGACGACAGAACGTAATTATTCAGACGACAATGTCAGAATCTGGCTCAGTTTGGCGCCGCTATGCATTCCTTGAGCTCCACTAAGTTCGCAGGACGGTCACTGAAAACCCCACAGGCAGAAGTCCTCAGGTGTAAGATCCTGTGACCTTGGCGGCTAGGCCTGTGGGAAAGCCGTGCTGATAACACGGTCCTGGAAAGTACGTTGGAGAAGAGACTGAACGCGCCTCCGAAAGTGTGGAGGGACCTGCGTCTCTGGCCGGTAGAACGCTGCCCTTGTGGTGATATCCAGAAACTTTTTGGAAAATTTCGGAAACGTGGCTGTCATAAAACCCATTGGCTGTACATTATCTATGCAGAATATGAAGCTTCTAGGCGGCTCCGTAATGAAGATAGGGTCTTTTGACATAGGGACATGACTTGATGGAAACCCTGTATATTCCCTAGGCCACCCTTACGGAACTTCCAAATACAGGCGTATGTATAGAATGGTACAGTACTGAATTTAGCCTTGTTTGGAAATAGTTCAGTCCGTATCATGTTTTGGCCATTCTTAATAAATATGGAACTATATATGGTTCATATATAGACCCCCAAATATGGTGCTAGGTTTGCAATGTATATGGCACTAATATAAACTATAAGGAAAAAATACTGTATTTGGAATATATTTGGAAACTGTTCAGCCCAAGTACTGTCCATGGATACACACGCATGCACATTGATGCCTTCCATATTGCCTGACATCTTGCAGTTCGTTCAAGAAATAAAAAGTTCTCACAATATGAGCGAGGTCGCGCTCATCCCGTCGCTATATGTCTCCCGATTCCTCAAATGCTAATGAATGATTCTGCAGAAGCTTTCACCCTCAACTCGATAATTTCCCACGTACAAACCGAAGATTCTCACAATATGAGCGAGGTCGCGCTCATCCCGCCGCTATATGTCTCCCGATTCCTCAAATGCTAATGAATGATTCTGCAGAAGCTTTCACCCTCAACTCGATAATTTCCCACGTACAAACCGAAGGAAGGAAGTCATTCTAATCAATGAATATGTTGAGAGAAGTAACCTAGCTTCAGGAGGTTCTAGGCAATTCTTGCCCAATGCATAGAAGGAGTGAGGTTCCCCTTGTGACGTGAGTCACAAAAACCCTTTCATAAGTTTCGTTGCCGAGTGACTGCCTCTGAGCGTCTGCTTCAATCTCCAATTAATAATGCATGCGGGGGCCACCTTTATTGCAGATTAAAAATATATAGTTGAATATATCCATTATATTAAATATGACCAAAACGTGCCAAATATTTATATGTGCCATGTACATTGTAACTAAGCACCATATATAGGGCTTATATATGAACCATCTATAGTTCCATATTCATTAAGAATGGCCAAAACATTATATGGTCTGGACGGCTTCCAAATACAGTCTTCCATATGTAATCTTTATTTGTACCATGCACATTCCGAGCTAAGCACCCCTTTATGGCCATATTTGATAATTCGCACGAAATCTGAATATGGAGTCCCCGGAAGGGCATGCAACCTGCCGGCATCATGTATGCACGTGTGGAGGGAACAGAAGTTTATGCAGGGAATTGTTTCTGGGTTATGGATAACGGTGTTTCAGATGAACTGCGGGGATGTGTATTTGTTTTATTGCTATATTTCAATGTTGCTTATCCTTCGTGGCCATTTTCATACAATTCCTTGTTAAAAATTTGGAATGTCTAGGTATATCAAGGAAATGAAAAAGGAAAAGGCAAAATAGGTGTTTGCAGTTAACGTGCTGTACCTCTCCTGGGGACTATAATGAACCTTAATATAATGAAAATGAATTAAGAATTTGACAATGTCCAGTTTCCATTCACAATGGTTTACAGTCTAAAGCTAGACTAATTTGAAATTATTTATATGGAATCATAGCATGCATTGTAATTTATGGAAATTTTCGTACGCTCCCCATTCTCGGAATGTAACAATCATGCATGAGGAGTCTGGCTAGTTCGTCCTCATCCAGCAGTCAATTTTTAGACACAGATTGATATTGGACAAGTATGGGTTCGAATGTCTTGAAAAGTTTGAATTTTGTGAAGAAACATACAGTCATCTTTAATAGGCACGACTGCTTTTTGGTCCATGCAAAATCAGGGACTTGGCATTTTGATAAAACTTTGAATTCCATAATATAAACCCCGGTTTTCTGGTCTACAACAGCCTCATGAAAAAAAACTGCTTAATCAATTAAAATCAAATTAATACAACGCATCAAATTTTTTTCTATCTGGGCAGTTAAAACTTGTATTACTTCCTCGACGATCTTTCTTCTGAACTTCTCCTTGAATTGCGGTTTAATAATATATTCTTAAAACATTACTGGGAAGAATACTACACCTTGCATGAGATGCTGCACAAAGTATGTGATGATTACGGTAGTACTCCGGGAAATACAAGCACTGAGATGAAATCGCTATAAAATACGGAAATATATCCCTATATCTGACCAAATTCGACTCAAATTTTTTTCTCGCACTTTTCCTTTCCTGTGAAATGTCTACTTCACTTGTCAGATTCTACTTTTTTCATGTAATGCCAAAATCATTTCATTGTTTAGAGCATAACATATGGGCGTGTGAAGAAAGGGAAGTCATACGGTGGTATTGTCGCGCCAATTTTCATCTATATTCTTATTGGAATCGAAAATGTAGAACCGCGGATTGGTATCCTGGATGTCCTCCACCTTCACTGTCACTGTCCCCGTTGTTGTTCTGGGAGGATTTCCATACTTATCTTCACAATCCTGTAGGTAAACGGATGCAGGTTAGGAATGTTCCACGAATGTTTAAGTAAATGGTTAGGATTGCGAAGGACTCACTTGAACTGTGATGGTAAAAGTATGTAATTGCTGAGTTTCAAAGTCCAGTTCACGAATGACGTTCAAAACAGCCACTGTCCTGGGTGGTGTAGGAAGGCTCGGGTCTGGGATATTTACCAGCTCAAAATAGCCACGTGGATCCTGTTGTTTGTCAAATGTGAAATGGCAGTTTGAACCGATCATAGGAAAGAAGGAGAATGGTCACGTGAATGCCATCATGAACTACAAAAGGACTCCAATTTGTCATCAGTGTTTGAATTAATCACAAGATTTAAACCATTTCTGAATTGAGCCACGGAAGTAATGCTTCAGATATCTTCGGATTTTACATGATCGAAGAACTGCAAACGGCGCCATTTCCATGCACGGTGGAGAGGAGGTGGAGGCTAATGCAAGGGCAAGGAAGGAATGTCAGATTCCAACATTCATCTCCTCTCAGCATCAAAGTCCACCATTGGCAGAATAGTAAATTTGAATGTTACAACGTTAATTGTGGGATTCACATATAAGTATTGCAGGGAATTTCTCAAATGTAAGGCATGTTATTGAAATGTGAACATGGTTGCCACTTTCAGTATCTGGCATTAATAGAAAAACATAACTACCATAACATTTTCGTAATGACTTGAGCGGTACTTGTCTTTCTCTTGAGAATTTGCATTTCACTATCAAATCCATTGAGGCGCTAAATCATCTTCATGGCAGCATCTTTCACTATCTTTAATGCTGAGAAATGTATTCAATACAATGCAGATCTTTTGAAATCTCTCGTACTCTTTTTCTTGAGTAGCAAGCGCCTTTTAATTATATTTTACATGAAAATTACAGGAATATGCATTTTTTTAACCGAACGCATCCTAGCAAGTGCCTCCCTAATTTTAGTTGGATCTGTGCTCGCTGTCGAGAGGATTTCTGGGAATTTGCTAACATCTCTCTCGAGTGATTAGTTCCGTTCTCAATTGATGTCAGGTTTCGGTTTCCATTTCCTCGAACGATTTCTTAACTTGGAACTAGCCGCCTCCATGAAACTTTCATCGACTTCAGTCCCATAACGGTCAAATAAGACACACCGTTGGAATTTTGAAAAGCCACGTTTCAGATCAGTAAATTTTGGTGCATTCCCTCAATTCCGCGTCCCACTCAAATCCCGAAATTCGTTTTATAAGTTTTCTATGAATACTGCCATTTAATTTTTAAAAAAATTAGGTTTGAATTTGAAAAATTCACTCTGAATGAATAAGAAGGGATGCGTTCCGTCATCCAGAAAGCTCAAAAGCAGGAGTGAGTATAACTGTGTGAGCCCGTTAGATCAGAGTCATGACATGGTCTACGACAGGAATTAATGATTGGTTGACAGAGGACCGCATCGCGGAGGGGGGTCGCGCTTTTTGACACCAGAAAGGTTATGAGGTCATATACGCGTCGGATGGCAATGATCGATGTCCATTTCTTCAAGGAGGGAGCTAAGGTGGTCGGGACAGCAAAAGCGAAAGAGATGCAGCCTTTTCTTTTAGGATTATAGATAGGAACTCCTTCGGGTTCTGATATCTCCTTTGACTGTCGAATGCGCCCGTGAAAATTGCGGCACGTTTTCTCCCCTCTCCCTGACGTTTCTGTGGACTGTACTCGGAGTTTCAGTCATCGGTGCCGAAGTGCCATGAATAGTGTATCGATCTGACACCAAAAGAGACTATCGTCACGTCGGTGTCCCTGGTGTACCCAGTGATGTGCAGTTCCTCCTAAACCACCTCCATCTAGTGCCCATTAAGGCGGAGCACTTACCTCCAGAGCCTTCTGATAGCAGGTCCCATCGCGGTAAACGTAGTAGAAAGCGAGTAAGAGCAAAGGGCGCCAAGAGAAGGAACATTTTCCTCAGCTTCCTTTTACGGAGCAGTCGTTACCAGTTATTGATCGCTGTGGCGGGATGTGGAGATATCTTAGCCAGACATCCCTGAGTTAACAGGATGGCGCATACCATGGATTACATACTTCTTGAAGGCATTCTCTCCTCAGACCTATTCGAGATAGTACCAGAAACTCCAGATAGGCCTAACGTTCCACATCCCACAGAAACGGTTCAGGAAACGCGAGGCAGGCCTCAAATCGGTCTAACGTTAGACGCCCTCTCTTAAATGGTTCGTGATAGTATGAATCGGCCTACGATTGGCCTAAAGTTATACGTCCTCACCCTTACGGAAAAATCCTGTAGGATCCTATAAGATTTTTTAAAGATGAAAATCTTATGAGACCCTTATAGGAATTCTATACGATTTTTATGTTTCAAAAATATTATAAGATCTTGCAGGATTTTTCCGTAAGAGCAACCAGATGTCACGAAGACCCTAATTCACCCTTATAGGCCTAATTGGCGTGTGCAACGTAATATCTTGCTATCTCAAGCCACCATGCACTGTCTAAGAGGTAGTAGACTGCATTGCCGACGCTTTGAGCCAGACAAAGGGAAGGGAACCAGTTATTCTGTGTGGACTTCAACGCCAGATCAGATACGAGCGACGAGAAGTTCCGCGCAATATGCAACCTTCTTTACCCTAGAGACTTCCATCTTCTTAACGCTTTCACTGCCGAGGAATTTTCGCCAATCCAACCTCTCCTTGCCTAGAATGGCAGCGGAGTTTCGTCGCGCTGAACACACCATATGGCGTGAACGGCAGCGAAAGAGTTAACGACCCATACTCGCCCACATATGCTACAATGACTGCAGCAAAATCGACCTGGTCATCACCGATGCCACTGCCTCCGCGATCTGCTCACAGAAATGTGTCAATGACAACGCCACCCCCTAAAGAAACACCTATCACTACTAACAAAGTGGACGCTACCCAACCCTGACTCTCTTCGCCCGACTCATTCAATGTCCAAACGCAAGAGTATAGTAAAGTATCTATAGACGCCAGTCTCCTCCATCACCCAAATTTATCCCGTATGGAACTCGAGCTGGACCTCGACCGAATCGACGTAGCTTTCCAATTGCGACGAGACCCAACTCTTGACGCCGTGCCCCTTCAACAGAAGCGGAAAACGAAAGGTCAACCATGGTTCGACCGGGAATGCCGAGTTGCTCGAAAAGAGGTTTAGAGAACTCTACACCTAGCAAAAAGAAATCGCAGGGTACACTCAGAATACTCACTTCGGCGAAGAGAGAACAAACGACTTCTATCTCGCAAGAAATCCGTCCATCAGGACCACCAGGACAGGATATTCATGAGAGAAGTGGAAGTGAAACCTTGGAGACTTCTCGTGAGCTACGACAGAGCATTCAAGTCCTGCCCCATTGCGTTTAGAAATATGGGAGGAGCATTTCCATCGCCTCCTAAACCCGACCGGCATTCTCCCAGATTTTAGCGACTCGGAGCACCTTTATAACACCGGAAGCCATCTACCACTTAATGCACCATTCAGCGAGGAGGAAGTTACCGACGCCATACTTTCCTTCCCAGACGGGAAGGCCACAGGTATCGATGGCATCTGCTACGAGGACCTCAAAGGATCGGTCGGCCTTACAAGCCATCTGTGGAAAAGACTATTCAACACATGTCTAGAAAGAGGCGAGGTGGCCACCCATTGGAAACACAACCTCATAAAAGAACTTTTCAAAGGGAAGGGCTCCAAAAATGACCCCGACAGATATCTGGGCATCGCTCTGACCACTTCGCTCTAACTGTTTTCAAGGTCATCACCGAGCTACTCTGTCAGAGGATCACTCGTCGCAGGGAGCGCTATTTACATGAAGAAGAATTAAGATTTAGTCACGGTCGCGGAACAATAGATGTTCTGAAAATGTTCAAGTCCAAATTGGACGCCTATCTCAGCGTACTAAATAAACCCTTATTCGCACTCTTTGTAGATTTTAAGAAAGCTTTCGATAGCATCGATTGCCTTCTCCTCCTCCTCAAATTAACCCGAGGATCTTCTCTTACTAGGAAAAATTATAAGACTTCTTGGCACCATACTTAAGTAAAACCTGATCCAATAGACGACGATTTCTGCGGAACAATCCTCATTGCCCAAACCCAGGGTGTTCTCCAGGGCGACTCCTTATTCCACTTTAACTCATTATTTTCTCCGCAGATCTCCCATAATTGATAAAAGAACGTTATGCCAATATCAAGATAATTATGTTCGCATACAACATCATTATCTAATCCCCGTCAAGAGACGCTCTTCAAACAGCCGTGAACGCATTGGAGCTATGGGCCAGAGAGAATTCTCTCCGAGTGAACACAGACAATACGAAAGTGATGAAATTCCGACTCCGTGGGAAACTGGGGAAACTAGATAAAATCAAGTTTGGGTATACGAATCTGGAGTTCCTCAATGAATTTTCCTTTCTCGTAGTCATATTCCAAGTCACTGGAACGTTCACAAAGCATATAAAGTCGAAAGTCCGAAATGCAAGATAGCGACTTATTCCATCAAGAATCTATAAAAGCTCTCAATACTCTCAAAAGCTCTGTCTCCCTTCAAAATAAAAATCATGCCAATTTGCACTTACACTCTCCACATCATCTGAAACGACCTGTCCACTTCCCATTTCCAAACCCTGAAAAGAATCATAGCGATATCTTAAGGAAGAGTAATAGGAGTCTCACTCATCACCCCGAGCAACCTGATCATCGCTATGTGTGAAACATCTTCTCTTATTGAAGACATTCTCGAAACTTGGAAGCTGGAACCGACGGCATCAGTTGAAAACCTGCGCGGTACCACGGCAGTAAAGGCCTTACCAGACGAGTTCCTTAGCTATGACACAAAATTCCTGGAAAGCCTCAAAATACCATTCCCGGCACGTCATCACTTGGTTTTTAGTCACAGGATTCCACTATCTTATCAGCATAATGAAGGGTTTCCACCGACCAAGTGATGCCTGCTCCTGCAGACTGTGTAATAACTCAGCAGCAAATATTTTCCGCCTCATGTCATGCACGAGGAACCCCCATCCGCTGCCTTTTTGGGCCATGACTGTTTCGCGTTTAGTTTACTACACGAGGGGCGTTCCAAAAGTTTCTGGAAAATATTTCTTTAAAAAACTAGAGGTCGTAGAGGTTAGAACTTAAAAAAAAATACGCCCGAATAGAAACATGTTTCCTTCAGCCATATGTCATTTGTGTGGTTGCCTTCATGGTCTTCACATGAAAAAAGAGGAGCTCATTTTGCAGCAGAGTTCCGTGATCTGCTTTCTGTGTGTGGAGGGTGCTACCGGGAGGGAAATTCATCGGATGTGGAAAAAAGTGTTTGGACCGGAAACCCTAAACAAGACACAAGTTTTTGAGTGGATTAGAAAATTTAAGGAAGGACAAGTGACAGTTAAAGACACAAATCGCAATGGGCGGCCTTCAGTTGCAATGGCTGAGAAGAACACGGCCCGCGTGCATGAACTGGTGCAAGCTGACTGACACATCACAGTGCGTGAAATTGCTGCTGATCTTGAGATAGGCCACAACGCTGAAGAAACTCTTGCCTCTTCATGACAACGCCAGGCCGCACACTGCTTTGGCAACTTCCACCCTTCTTGCCGAGTTTCAGTGGACTGTTGTCCCACATCCGCCCTACAGCCCTTATCTTGCACCCTCAGACAATCACCTCTTTGGATGCCTGAAAAATCCCCTACGGGGAATTCATTTCAAGGAAGGAGGGTACCTCAAGGCCGCAGCAACAAGCTGACTCCGACAGCAGCAGCCCGACTTCTACAAACAGGGAAAATATTTTTTGCTCTTCCGATGCCTAAAGTGCTTGAATCAGCAGGGCGAGTATTTTGAAGGGTAGGGGCGATGTTGAAGAAAATATGTGGGAAGTTTCTACACATTGGACACAGTAGGTATTTTTTTAAGAAAATCATTCCGGAAAATTTGGAACACCCCTCGTATTATTATTATTTGCTGTCATACTGATCAATTGACTAATTATGCATTTGTATTGCTTGACGAACTGACCCATTTAATAACTTCACAATGCTCATGCCTCACAGGGTGCAATGCGATAATAAATTATAGATTGGGGAGCAATCGCTCGCGGACATGGGACAACTATAACGGGTAGTTCGGTGCCTTAATATATTGATATCAAGCAGGGACTTCGTAATAATCGGCTGAAGTAATTTTTTACACAGATACGCGTAGGTTATGTCACAAAAAGGATGAGTTGAGGAGGAGTATGGTAGGAACTAGTTCCCATGCTATCAGGAATACTTAAACGTGGGAAAGCTCGAACACCATGGATGAAGACTGTGAATTCCAGGGATCCGACTCTGTGTAAGGATAGGCTCGGAATACCTACCACGACGCCACCAGGGTATCCTTAGGCTGTTATGGTCGTGGTTTATGCGAGAAACGAACCAGGAGTCTGCTTTCGAGAGGATACGACTTACACTTATAGTCGAACAATATAACATTAATGGTGTGCGATGGGGAGACGACAGAAATGATTATTTTTTAGGAATCCACTATACATGGTGGGCCATAAATATTCATACCAAATCGAAGTATTATATTTCCTATAATAATAGCTTCTCATAGAATCAGTTGAATCTCGACAAACAAAGGCTCACAGTAACTCTTCACAAAATATGTTCGATGTGTCCCCGTTCTTTTTGAAGGCAACCTGAAATCTTCGAGTCAGTCAGTCGATCGCACCGGATGGATATGATTTCACTCCTCTTTCGGCATGAACCTTAACTGGTTCAGGTTGATGGATTTCGTTTTTGGGCACTTGCTTCAAGCAGCCTTCGACAGAGTAATCGGTTTGATTACTGTCAGAATTGTATGGGGGTCATTCATATTCTTTCATAATTTCTGTCTCATTGTCAGCTAAACAATTTTTGTAACCTTAAGTTATTTCTAGGCGGAGAAGCATTCAGTTAAACATCCAAGGTTTACTACCATAGAGACGCATTGAGGTACAAAACATTTTTTAATTGCTGCTTTTAGGCGTACAGAAAAAGAGAAGTTACATGTGGGATGAATATTTATGGTCCACCCTGTAAGCCCCAAAATTGCGCCTTGAGAAGGCGACCTACAGTCAAAGGTTTCTCAATGAAAGATTTCATATTGATTGGTTCAGCTCAGCAAGAAAACACACCTTATTTTTTTTTACTTCAGAAGTTCTTTTTTTTTTCTACGATGCAACTTTTTTTGGTTCAGCTTGATAATGCACCACTTGCTCGATCATTCTTGGCTGATGAAAAACACTCTCCTGAACACGTATTCGAAGCTTGGATTCCTTCAATTTAACAGCCAGGCAATGGCAACCGCTTCTTCCAGGGTGTTCAAATCAGGCTAAAGGGCAGCTTTAAGAACAGATTCTATCAGTTGCCCTCAGAAGCAAAAATCCAGCCACGACCAGATACCATGCAGGTTTTTCCAATAATTTTACCCATGATTCATATTAATTGCCCTGATACGGGCAGTTATTCCTAACATATAAGGGAAAGAAAACGTCAATGACCGAAAAAAGCGACAAGCAAAGTGTGGAAACAATTGAATACCAATGGATGAGAATAATGTGATAGAGGAGCTGCGGAGATAGCAAAAAGCAAGGGAGGGCTGTGTACTTTAGGACAGAAAAGAAGGAATGAGATAGTGTCCTTCCATCCCAACAACTGAATAAAGAATGAGCCAGTGAAGTCCCTACAGCCCCTCATATGAACATCGTGACGTCACGCTGCAAGCGTGCATATTAACGGCCTCCTCTACGGCGGAGGTTGGGTAGTGACTTAGTTCTCCCTGTGTTGGAAGTCATCTTACAATGAGCATTTTCCAGAGGATTCAAAAGGTTTAATTCAGTGATAAGCAACCTATTTTTGACTGCGGGCAAAAGTCCGCAGTCAAAACATGCCACATGTTTTTTTTTTAAATACTGAATTACAGGCTTTATACTTGCAGAGTACTAAAATAATCCTAAGCCCGGCTTTGTAAACCAGATTGTCAAATAATTGATGCGAATGACATGCTAATAACTAATTAGTAATATTTTCTCATCTTTTCACTGCGCAAAATCCCAACCAAGTCGCTTGCTCCGAGAGCAGTGATACACTGACCAAGAAGAGAGCAAAGGTATATTTACAGTGGAAATATAGCATTTATGTTATATTTCCTGCTTCCATATCTCGCAACGGGCAACGGAATCCTTAAGCGCCCTTGCGTTCGACCCCGGGTGGCAGATAAGAAGGGGAAAATATTCAGTTGGGGCCGCACACTAGGACATCGCGGGCCACATGCGGTCTGCGGGCCGTGGATTGCTTATCACTGGTTTAAATAAAAGATGCAAGTGTGTAAGTCGCACACTTATGAAACAGTAATTGCTGAAATTGAATTCCTTGCAGGCGCCGATGATGTGGGCCCTACAAGACAGTTCACTCTAAGGAAAAAACAGAAGTAACCAATACCTTTCCACTTTTTCCTTGCGGTGCTGTGCCAAGAACCTTAATGGCTGGAGTTTCACATTCTCAATATGCGATTTCTCCAGGAGTATTGGTAATAACTTCCAAATGATTTTTTTAGTAGCAGTCTATATTGAAGTTGATTTTTAGTTTCCTTAGTCATGACCATATGCTTTGACACATGACCAGGATATTCGGAAATCGATCAAATGAGAAAGGGTTACTTACGGAAGAATTGTAGAAGAGACACTCATTGTCCCCGAAGTCATCGTCCAAGGCCTTGATCAAATACTCGTTCTTTTCTCCAGGAAACTCTCCCACGAATCCCTTGATAGCACCCGATTTGCAAAGTCATGTCTCAGGAAAGCTTGAGAAAGGCTCGGAAAAAAAGGAAAAAGCCTCGATGTCAGCTTTTGTTGACTTACCTCTGGGACGGAAATCTGCACCGGTATATTGTCCCATTTTGGGTCCTGGTCATTCACGGGGTTGATGAGCAAGACAAAGGACCCGAGACTGCCCTGTAGAAGAAAGTGGAAGGTAGACACCCGTCAGCAAATTTTTTCGAAGATGCGGACACAACAGATGCGACGTGATTCGTATTTTCTACCTGAAGCCATATGATAATTTCCCCTTCGTCCATGAAATCTTCATAAACATGGTGCTCGGCCCAACCCAGATCGGCTACAGTCTCATTTGTTTGGAGGATCTTGAAGAATGTCTTATCATCGTGGGGCGTCGCAGCAAGAAGATAGAGTTCGGTGCATCCTGACTTGCAGAGGACTCGAAAGAGGGTAATGTTTTGCTCAATGGGGACATCTTCCCTCACAGCCGCTTCTGTCGAGTCTGCATTCCATTCGGCGTAGGTTTGGTCCATCAATTGAAACCAATTCTCCTCGAGTTCCAGCATTTCTGCAGAGACCAGCTACCAAATGTTTAGCTTCTCTTCCATTGCAAATGTCTCTTAAAGACGCAAGTAATGTTGCTGGATATCGCGCCTTAGTTTTGCCGGATTCATGACTTCTTTGGACTTAATATAGGTGTCTGGATTTTCTGCTTTATTCATGCATAACATAATTATATGTGGATTTCATTAGATGAGCTGAGATTGAAATTTTGGCTAGCAGATCGCTTTCGTGGGATGAGGAGATATCTCATTCGGACAACCGTAAATTAACATGGTGGAGGTCAGCTATATGTCATGCTTTCTGAAGGCATTTTGTTCTCGGAATGAGTCGAGACGCTTCAAAGAAAGGAAGGATTCCGAAAAATGCGCCTTTTGCAAAAATATGTGCCCTGGGGGGTTTGACATGAAAAGTCATCTTTTTGCGGGAATCAGTACTCAGAGAACCAGTTACATATCAAGTTTCAGCCTTATCCGTTTGCTCTTTTTACTGGTGGAAAAATACATTTCGAGAAGCCGATGTTGCCAAAGGCCGTGCTCCGAGGGTATGCACCGCAAAACTTGAAAATTTTCTGAACTCACTATCACCTCAGTTAATGATGTGCCAGGTTTCACATTTCTATTTAAGCCTAATTCCGCAGTACGAATAAAAATTATTTGAAAACGTCACCAAACAAAAATATCCCCAAGGCATATTTTCATCTGGTCATCCGAAACTTAAAATTCTTCCTGAAGTCAGAGCGTCAGTAGGCACGTCATGTTAAGTTTCACTTTTCCATGTTCATCCGTTTGCGCAAAACAAAAAATTACAGGAAAACATCTAGTACATGTTTTCATTTACCTCCTGTTACCTTCGTTTATTACCTCCTTTCATTAACCTCCTTTCAATTACCTTTTTTCATTTATCTCCTTACATTTACCTTTTACTTCAATTTACCTTTTCATTCACCTCCAAAAGCTGAACTTGTTTAGAACTCAGCATTCCAATAGATACTTCCTGTCGGAGCACATCACATTGAAACAACATTGATTCAAAGTTGATTCAACATCCGGACGTTGAATCAACGTTGATTTAATGGTACGTACTACTAGGGTAATATATCAAGTTTCAACTTTCTATGCTCGATTCGGTATGACATAAACTTTTTTTTGAAAAGTTCACCCCCCAGAAATATGCCTCAGAGCATGTGTCTGAAACTTGATGTTTTTCCTGAACTGAGTGTCTCAGTAGGCACGTCCATGCCAAGTTTCAGCTTTCCGAGTCTCTCCGTTTGACTGAAGCAAATATGTATGATTGAAAACATACCCCCACACTATGGGTACCCCCAGGGCATGTACCTCCAAAGTCTGATTTTTCTGAACTCTGTATCCCAAAGGTACAAATGTACCAAGTTTCAGATTTCTAATTTCGCAAGAACATGGTTAGAATTAGCGTCAGTCAGTCGGTCACGATCGTCTATATATACCTACTAAGGAGTATGTTTACCCTTCGAGTAAACAAACTCGCTGTGGTCGCGCCTTCGGCGCTCCATTGTCCCGTATAGTGTTTTAAAACTTACTTTCTAAGTGGCAATAACTTATAACAAATTTGTGCCTCTCAAAATGTCTTCCGAGAGTGAAAAAAAACGATATTTTCCTTGAAGTAATTACTTTGATTATTTATTGCGCGCATAACTTCAAATATATTCATAAGCTGACCTGAGGGATCATAATTGAAGAGTAGGATATGTAGGCTGCAATCCAACAGGTATTTCTGCTGCAGGATTCACATTTCTTGAGATCTCACTTTCATTAGATCATAAAGGATTCCGGAAAATGCGCTTTTTGGAAAATATATGTCCTCAAGGGTATACCTAAAAGTTAAAATTTTTACTGAAATTAGCACTGGGAGAATTATGTGCTTATGAAGGTTCAGTCTTATCCGCTTGCTCCTTTTTACTGGCGTCCAAAAAATCATTTTGAAAAGCCGACACAGCCAATAGCTGTGCCCTTAGGGCGTGCACCACAAAACTTTTATTTTTTCAGAAGTCCGTCCCGTTTTAGTGAGGATGACATGAAAGTGGAAGGAAAGCGTTGTCTTTTTTTTATTTTTCATCATAGACTCCCTCCTTATCGTGACCCAGTCGCCACCGTTTCGTCCATTCTCCGTAGCACTGGATTAATGAATTCCACTGGAAAATCGCACTTCCAAATGCAGCTCTAGATGCGAAATGGGTGACACGAAGCGAATCCTTGAGCCTACCGAACAGCCAGAAGTCGCTGGGAGCTAGATCAGGTGAACACGTTGGATGAGGCAAGGTTTCGATCCCCGCTTCGATCAGAAACTGCTTCGTCACGTGCGCTGTGTGAGGTTGTGTGTTGTCCTGGTGGAGGATGAATTTTCCATTTGCGGGCAGCGAGTAGAGTTTCGCCACAGCAGGAAGCAGTTCCTATCGAGGCAAATCCCGGAAATATTGTTCTTTAATTGTTCGTCCTTTGGGGACCGGGTGTGCTAGAACAAGCCCATGCTTGTCCCAAAAAATGCATACATAATTTTGCCATTCGACGCCGCTTGTGTGAATAATTTCGGAGGCGGTGAGTCACTGTGCTCCATTGTTTGGATTGCCTTTTGGATTCCGGATTTAAGATTGGGATCCAGGACTCGTCCATGGTAATGAATTTATCCAAAACTCCGCAGGATCGACCGCATGTCTTGTCAAAAGCGCGCGATCAATGACCAAGCGCTCCTGTTTCTTCTGGTCGTCAAGCATGCGGGGCACCCAGCGGGCGCTGACTTTGCTCATGTTGAGCTTTTCAGTCAAAATGCGAGGGACGCTCCCGTGAGACATTCCCTGTGCTGAGGGGATGTTTTCGATAGTGCGCCGTCCGTTCTCCATATCCATCGTCTCCACACGGCGAACATTTTCCTCAGTCAATGAAGTTCTTGGCCTTCCTGAACGATCTGCATCCTTGGTGGATTCTCTTCCCCCAGCAAACTTACAAACCCACTTACGAACGGTGCAGTCGGTGAGGGCAGCTTCGCCACAGACTTTCCTCAGCTGTCGGTGAATTTCAGCCGATTTTCCTGCACGTGGTGACATAAATTTCCGCACGGCGTTTTTCTCTTCTTCAGTGAAGTTCATTTTTTATGTCACTATCAAAATTATCTCGCACAAAAATGTATGCAACGCCCCCCAAAATTTCGTTCAATGCCGTCATGTTTACAGCTGACAAGTAAGGGACAAAGGACGATATTGGCTCCCACACTGAGACTATGCCATGGCCAGTCCAGAAGAGGCCGATGAAGGCCTCCTGTACGAACTTTTGGGACTCATCTCGTATATGGAATACGTAATTCCTTTCTTTCCATTTCTACCCTTACGAAAAGATCCTATGGGATCCGATGAGATTTTTGAAAGAAAAATCGTATAGGATTCTTATACGAATCCCAGAGTTCCTTTAGGATCCTATAGGATTCTTATCGGATCCTATAGGAATCCTATCAGAATCCTATAAGAATTCGATAGGAATTCTGAGATTTTTTTGTTTCAAAAATCTTATAGGATCCTATAGGAATTTTCCGTAGCAAGTAGCAATGATGCCACAAACGTGTTTAAAAGGCGGAATGTATGTTCTCGCATGGTTGAAACGAGACCCAGTTCAACATTGAAAATACGCTCATTTGTCATCTTGAGCCAGCGTTGAATTGTGAATGTCTGGGCCTTATCTCCTCCCATTCCAGAGATTGAAAATGCGCTAATAGAGATAACATATTGAAAGTGCTTGAATGAGTGTTATCATCCCCCGGTTGGTTCCTCCAGAGATTGTATTTTCTATTACTTGATCGGATTCCGAGTTACGCACTTGAAAGGCACAACTCATTCGGTCCAGCCGAATGAGTTGTGTCTGAATGAGATGATGTGTCTGATAGCATCCCCAGACTTACTTGCTTAGTGGATGAGACAGACACCCTCTTGCCGACCTCTTAACACGCTAACATGCTTCCCATCGGGGATTGGTTTCATCTAACCATTTCAGATAATTCACAACAAAATAGTGCAGTCTTTTTTTTTAAGAATGAGAATAAGAATGAGAAGAAGCTTTTTTTTAAGAATGGTCGATCACGCTAATGGACGACGCTATGTACCATTTCCCTAAATATGGAAGTGTCCCAAAAGACGTTGCCTGGATATATATTCAATAGAATGCGTAGAGTAGGAGGAGTGGGGGTGGTGAAGGGGGTTCTATTTTGTTACTGACTTACCGAAGGACAAGACTACCGACGAAATATTGTCTCTTTTCATTTCTTCCATGTTGTCCATTTCAATGTTGTTCAGAAGATTTGGGAATATCAAAGTATTCTCCCCTACAAAGCTCCACATTTGATAATAGCTTGACTCATTGAAGAAAGAGGGAAATATGAAGATATTAAATAAATATTCACTTCCCTACTTTGCAAAGGACACTGTTAGGTTTTCGTGAAATTTATCGTAATCCTCTCTAGGTTAAATGTGTCTGCGCTTTTGTCAGGCGTAGGTCAGCTGAGTAATACCTATATTCGTTATATAGAAAGTCAATGGAAAGCCCATGAATTTCGCCATGCTCTACCTAATCAAGTTTTGCAGCCTCAGCCGGAATTTCGGCCAAAATTCACAACTGTTTCGGCTTTTCGCGTTTCTAACTTCATAAAATCTACACATCCGACGGCTGCAGAAACAATAATAGTAGTAATAGTAATAATGGCAATAAGAATGCGACACGGATCCCGTCATAGGGCAGGTTCGATCCGTGCAAACGTTTCAGCTTCATGTGTGCATGAAACACGAACAACTTTCTGAAACTCAGGTTCTGCTGATGATACGATCGTACTCACCGGCATGAGGAAAGCCGACGATAGCGAGGACGAATATTAAATGGATCCAAGTCATGTTCTCATTCCCTCGGGTCTCAATTCGCTCACGATTTTTCTCGGAATCACTTTCAACTGCATGAAACACAGAGACAGATGGATTTAGAGTGCGTTATCTGCAGAGAGAGCTTTGATAGCCCCCCCCCACCTTTTAAGATAACGACCATCAAGGCCGTTCTGTTTATACTTTTTCCTCTTTTTTGTTGCATTATGATCTGTCTCGTTTGTTAAAGTTTGTGACAATACATTACCAATATTCGAGTCAAGCAAGTTGCAGACATTCGCGTTTAGGAAAATACTTCAGGAGTCATAGGCTTTTACAAATAAACAAAAAGGCCTTATGCGGACATGTCTCCAGGAAATAGATAACGCACATGGAGTATGATTGCAAAACATCCGTCAAAGTCATGCGCACCTCAGGTAGTACACTCACCAGAGTGACAAATCCTCTATGGAGGCAAATGGAATCCCTTATGTCATGCTACTGACATAAGGGAAAAAGGTGAAACATTACAGTGGCTCCAAAGTCAGTTCATCATGAATTATTTTTGACAATGGTGCAATTCCAACTCACCCCACGTAAATGAAAATGAGTTCCAATTCGCATCATTACGCTTCAATGCACTTCAGAAACTGTTCTAGTAGAAATTGGAGGGGAACTCGGAATTAAATAGTGCTTAGAGGTCGGTGGGGATCAGGATGAAAGTTTCAAGGTCTGTAAATGTTCGGGCTTTTGGAACGGTCGGCAGGGTCTTCGGTCATCACTTGCACCTCTTCCTTTGTAAGTTCACGAGCTATAATTACAGCAGAATTCAACCTGTCATGAGAGGGCAAATTACATTAAGGCCACCCTCTATAGTAATTTATGAGAAGTAAATGATATGAGGTACTCTCATGAATGTATCCAGGTCACCAGGAGTAATTTCAACATGGAAATTTGTTAATGCTGTTCTGGCTCTTTAGGATTGAAATACCTTCTTATTGAACTTGTTTCAAAAATGTTTCCCTGATCAGAAACGATCTTCCTCAAAGCCTAGGCTTTATATATATATATATATATATATATATATATATATATATAATATATAGGCTTTTTTGGAGTCCTGCTGAAGTAATTGGAGAGGGTTCAGTGTGCAAGCTGAGCATTTTAACTTTGAACTTTATTTAGTATTCATCTTTGTTCTTTCTCATTGTCTTCTGGAATATGGAAATTCAGCCATTCTTCATGTTCAACAACTACCTAATTGCCAAGAATAAGGAAAGAGAAAGAAAACGTAATGGGAAACTCCATACTTCCCACATATATAGACTCATATGCTGGATTGATTTTATTTAATCTGATTCGTGAATTCAGGTGACGCCTGGATGCACAAGTCGTTCCCTGGCGCCTTGTAAAATCTGCGAGCACATTACAATTTGTGGAATACACGGAGGACTCCTACAACCCTTTAAACTTGCTTTCTTAGAATCCCGTTACCGGTGGTACGGGGGCCAGTTGAATTCCAGATCTGTAGATGGGTTGGTACTCTATGGTTATTATATTCCTTCACTAGAGTAAGAATCGGAGATCCAGATATAATATAAGATATAAGATGTATTAATATATACGTAAGTGCGTCATTAGACAAGCAACGAGACGTCAAAGACGACTAGAGTGCAGGGTAAACCCGTGCGTGGTGTAAAGAAGACTCGCGGGTCATTTCTGCATATCGGTCAACGGTAAAGCTTCTAATTTTCTAAAAGGTGTGCATCTGCATCGTGCATATAAATTTTCACTTAACATACCAGATTGGCCTGAGTTTTATTTTTTCTCATTATTCCACATGATGGTAAAGTCGTAGATGCACTTTTAAGCTTGCACGGAAGAGATCTGGAAATCTTAAGGAGGTCATGCAGAAAAAGGGGAAACCAACGAAACTCGAAGTATCTTTATGTCCGATCATCACAACCTGCGTTTTTCAGAGCCCATATATAGGGGTCGATCACGTTTTTTCGCTCTTCTCTGAAACTGTTTTCAAAGGTCAAGTCACAACATAAATATATTTTCAGTGACGAAAAATCAAGGCATAGAATGCCCCAGAAATGCGACAGGCCATAATCGCCAATGTTGCAACTTGACGCGAACAACTCCGCTTTGAGTCGAACGGGCGCGCTGCAAGACTCGAATGCGGAATTCCTCCTTCTCACCCCGTAATCTGTAATCAAGTATAGGAGTCCTTGACATTAATGTCTGCCGGATCTGTACGCATGTTTTATGACCATCTGTTGCATGCGCAGATTTAATCAATGTTCCATTATGGAAAGTTATTGAATTACTTGCTAATCAAAATCGGAGGTTAGCTAGTGGCACTAAATTATTGACTACCATGTAGAATTTTACCAACTGGTCTGATGAGTCTGAAATGTGGCATTTCCGGGTATTGTGGTTGGGGAACCTTATATTCCCGATTTAATAAAAATCGGAAGGGGGTTTGCAGTAATTTGCAGCTTTTATTTACTGACGTTTCCTTGAAAGGCTAGCGTATAACGCAATCCAATCACCCCATTTTCTCATATTTTTGCACTATCTTGTTTTTGCAGTCTCCAGCTAGCAGAAAGAAGAAGCTGCGGACATCCGTAAATGACAGAAATTATAGTCATTATGGCCTGCGACCTTCCTTCCTTTTCACTGAAAGAGAAGCTCTGAAGTCTGCTGTTGGGAGGTGCACGCCGATTCGTTCCGCGCCTCTCTCGTACATGCATAAACAAAGATTCAAGCGTTCCGTTGGACTCTTATGTTAACCTGCGAATTTTCAACGTTAATTGAACATCCGTTCAGGTCTATGCTTATGAAATAAGGTGAGGTGATAGAGGTGAGATATTTTCTTACAATTAACTAATGCTGAAGAAACTCATGCACTAAATTTTGCTTGAACACCTAGTTCTATAGAACAATTTTCTTGGAGGTACCCTACAACTGAAACACGATAGTTTCATATCAAATATCTGAGTGCGCTCAGATTTCATGCTCGTACTTACCCTGATGAAAAAAAAAATTCATAAGAAATATGCCCTACGGTATGTCTCATAAAACAGGGCAACTACAGGGAGATGATTTCATTCATCAGAGAGTAAGTCCTACAAGTAACCGAAACCTTTAGCCTAAGCGTTCGAGTCAAGCTGCATATTCTAGAAGCGTTCGAATTTCGTTGGCTTCCCCCAATTGAAATTGAAACGTGATGCCGTCCTCGCGTCTGGAAGATGGCGTTGAACTGAATCAGTCTATTGAAGTATCGTTCCTTGAATGAAGGCATTGAATTCTGTCGCTCAGAGAAAACGCTCTACTGTAGCCTATAGTTTGCCTCAGACAAGTGACACGATAGACAAGTTGGCGATCGAGCTTGCTGGTTTTCATCTTTCAGCGAGGAAGCAGCTGACGGTGATTTCAAAATATTTTGTTTGATTTGAGTTTGAAAGATTTGAACATGCTTGATTTCGGCTAGGAATGCCAAATTTCTCAGTTCGTTCGGTCTCATGCTTCCTTTTATAGGATCTTCTTTCTGAAAACTAAAGCTCAAGAATAAAGAAGAGAAGCCCCAAGCTGAAATGACTGCAATACTGTAAGGATCAACTTTCAAAGCACGAAAATCCCAATGAGTAAAAAGCAAAAATGTAGTTCTTCGTTGGAATGGGAGATTAACATAAGAAGATGCGCAGCTGCGATGAGATGGCGTGAGTAGAATCATCTCCGATCCTTGAAAGAAGTATTACGAGAGAGCCAGAGATATCGCCCCAAGTTAAACAGAGAGAAGGAAGAGCCGTCAAAAATTGCAGCCCGAGCAACCGTGATTGGCGGATTGGTGCAATTTTGGCTCCAGCTCCAGCTATCCCAGCCAGTGAATCGGCAATTAATCCGGTACCTTTTCATTCGAACTTCAGAATATCAATACAATGCTTTCCGGGCAAAAGTACATAGAATTTTATTTTCGAAAGGATCTCAGTAATTAAACTTCATCCGCTAACATTAGGTACAATATTATTCTAAATCTTAAGCCTTCTGCATGCTTATTCTCTCCGGTTAGGGAAAACGAGGAAAATGATACGAACATGTTCTGGTTTTGTGAGCTCTTAGCAAATATACAACGGTCGGATTCTAAGGCAAAATTATATACTGGAGATAATACTATTTGTTGAACCGGAAGACATCGATATAACTTGTCCTAATAGTTCGATCGCTGGGAAGTTCACACAATGGAGAATCCTGTTGCGTCTGCATTGTCGGTTGAAAAATGCAAAAGCATTTGCAAGACAATATGATAAACCAAATGCTATGGTCAAAATTACAGTAGAGATGATGTCCCGATGCACTTCGAGGGTGCAGCGTCCAAACAATGTGCAATCTCAAGGGAAACTTGTGAAAAAACGAAAGCAGCATAAAACAGGGAGTTCTGGGTGGGCTAAAAAAAAAGGCAGTTTCCAGCGAAATACTACAGGGTGTCCCATAAGTCTAGAACCATAGGGTAAAATAAGTGGAGGTATGTAGGAGATAAACCACCCAGTGAACCCTTCGAAGTGTGATTGCTGACTAGATACCTCGTCTGCATTTATAAATCAATCACAATGGTGGACACATTCAACACATTCTGTGAATTCAAGACTTCATCATCATTTTGTCCTATGGTTCCAGGCTTATCGATATTCTATATTCTGCATATTCTATTCACTGCATATATTTTAATGCAATTCATGGGAACTAGAAAGAGGAATGAAAACGCTTAAAAAGTATGTACTTACTATTCAAATATCTCCAACAGTTTCACAAATTCGGAAGCTTGTGAGAACTGGAAACAAAAATGCTACTCTGCAACAGAAGCCACGGAGTTTTTGTTTCCACTTCATATAAACTTCCGAGTTTCCGAAACCGAAGCTATTTGAAACGTAAGTACACCATTTTCAAGTGTATCAATTCCTCTTGTAAAATATATGCAGTGAGTGAAGTGTTGTGTATCGTTGAAACTGTCCAGTTTTCTGGCCCATCCTCTATTGATGGGCCGCAATATGATTCGAGGGCCATCAACAATCCCTGTCGTTTACTTCATTGCCCCCCATTCGGATCTAATAGTTCGAGTAGAAATGGGCTATTTCATCCCATTGTTTAAGTGATGATGCGGTCAACGAGCAAGTCCAAATCCCTTGGTCTAGACTTGAGAAAACTTTGCGAAAACTTGAGAAAACTTGCCATATTTCCGAAATGTTTCTGGAAACCTATGTATTAATACAACCTTGTTGGTGCACATCCAGAATAATGTTTGAACTATACATCTGGTTTTCCCAAACTATATGAAGTGTGGGCCGCATGGATACTTCGATCAAACTGGATTGGTTCACAAAAAAAAATATTTCTGCAATTCAGTTGAAAATGCAAAAGTCCACTAGTAATGCAGTAGTGGATCGCATGGATAGCACCAACAGAGTCGCAATTTGAATACTGCCACTAGGCAGATACATTTAATTTATTCCGGCATTGCCTTCCTATAAAGGAATAGTTAGCGATTGTACTTCCTCGTTTTCAGGAATAAAATCGCTAACGTAAGTTTTTTTTTTATTTTCTCGGAAATTGCTCGCTCTTTCCTAAGGGGAAATTCCTCTTGTCCTCATTGGACTTCCTGTCGAATTGTGACCTTTAACTCCGGAACTTTGTCGTCAGAGTGTCATGGTAAACCCATGCTTTCAGGAAACTCCAAAGTCAAGCGTTAGCAGGAAAAAGGTCGGGTTATCGTGCAGGCCAATTCTGCGGATGTAGCAGGCTGATAACTCCTGCTTCCTGCCGCCAATAGGGTAAACACCTCACTTTTTGGCCACGCTGATACGACTCCCATAGGAAGTGGACACCCCGTGCGCACACCGGGAAACACTAGTAATAGGTCCTCGTACGGGAAGATGTTGATAGAATTCTTGAAAACTGCCAGATTAACTAATTATTCTGGATTTAAGCTTCACTGACCAACAACTGGACACCGGCCAGAAACCGGGGTGCTTACCCAATGTGCTCGGAGCAGTTCTTCGCTGGAGGTGCAATTTAGGGAGGAGCACCATTTTGAGTTAAGATCATCTGTTCAAGCACGCAATGGTCATGCAGTCATGGTATGATTTTGGCCCTCACCATGTCACAATAACAAGTTCCCAGATGGTGAGGGTTTTTTTCCTGTCTCAGTGGGCTCCTCGAACAAGTGCGGTCTCAAAATGAACTCCGACGTGAATCCATAACACATTATCACTTTGTAGTCGCGAAGTGGTCCTTGGAAAATGCAATGAGGGCTCTTAGGTGACCAAATGACACAGGTTCTTGTGTTGAAATTGCCGCCGAGGTTAAAATGAGCCTCGTGAGTCCACAAGACGATGGAAAAGGAGCGACCTAAGCACCGATGCAGTTTTCATATATCTCCCCCGCTAGTGGTATACGTTCCTCCAGGGTCTGGATAATAGAGCCTGGTGGACGCTGTTCGCACTGAATCCGCAGCATATATTTTCAATACTAGAGTTAAATTACGTGACGAGCCGGTTGCGCTCTAATACCTCCAATCGCAACGTGGACAACTTCTACAGCATGCTTCATTTCACCGTTTTCGCATGTTTTACGCCCCTACGCCTCAAAATGTCTACGGCAGTGGTAGACACGATTAAAAGGACATTGTAATCATCCTGCACTTTATTTTTGTTACAGCTGGTCCGCTCTCACAGCGATTGTGTTACAAATTGTATTATGACGCAGAAGACAAGAATCGTATGTTCACCGGACTTCAGACCTTAAAAAAGCGTGATAAAAGGAAGAACCACATCGCAGTCACACGTACAAGATAAGGTCACACTTATCAGCAAACAAGGAATGTGTTTTAGCCATGGCTTGTTCTCGTAGAGACGAAGATCCAGAGAGTCGGGGTATATCTTGGATTTTCTATTTGCCTCGCCTTCGTATGTATACACTTCAGGATCGAAAGACGCATAGTGCGGTGAAGCCTGACGGCTCTGCGTCTGAACTGCATGGTCAGACGAACTGTTTTTTAAGAATAGGATATATATATATAGGCATTACGTTTCTCAGCTTGTCCTCCGACTTGGCGCTGTAACACAAAAAGCAAGGAGAAACAAGAAATGTAATGAAAAATAGGAAAGAATAACAATGTGTATGATATTATAGAAAGTGAGAAAATAAATTTTCCCCTGACAGCAGAAACATCTCCTGAACTCGACTGCAATCATAAAAAAACTAGAGAGCAATGATTCCAGTTTCGATCCGTTCTTTACTCTGAATAGAGGGAAAATAGAAAGAAATAACTTCAATTCTACCTTACTTTCGCTCTTCCAGAGGTAGAAAAAATTGAGGCAACATTAAGGAAAAAGAGAGAACAATTCATTCTTGGAAAAAAAGTTGAGCGATAACTCAGAGTTATCATCTGACTTTTTCTTAGAATGTGCCCATGCTCCTGCACCCTTATCAGTCAGCCCCTTCTATGGAGGCCCACGCCAAACCAAACCGTGGTAGACGATATATGCAAGTCTGTTGCCAGAGCCAAATTCATGACTAATCCGGCTGCCATAAAAGTACACTGAGAGAAAGGCGCAGATATCAGGAGCTGCTTTACTCACCGACATATTCAGTCCTTTGTTTGAACTGTAAACTGAACGTTTGCGATCCCGTGAAATGGCTTCTTCTGCCGGACAAGTTAGTTCCTTCTTCATCTATGGCATACATGAATATAAGGATATTTGTCATTATAATGAGAAAAAATATGATTGGATTCGTTAATGGATATTTTGTTACATACCGAATACCCATCATCGTTAAATTTTTTTTGTTAAATCGGCTATATAAGAAGAAAAACTAGATCACAACATTGCAGAGTAGTCATTTTCACATTTGATATCGGGATGATGACGACTATTCAATTTTCCTTGGATTGCAGGTAATAAAATGCTTAGCAGCGGTGGCATGGGAGGCAAATAAGCCCCTAAGTATTGAGACCGTGGAAGTGGCACCTCCAAAGGAACACGAGGTATGTCCCTTCCGTCCATTCACTTTGCAGCTGCCTAGTGTGCATCCCTCCCCCACCTCCCATTCAAGACTCAAGGCCATTCTGTTACTCACTTTGTTTACTGGTACTCCTCTATGCCTGTTACATCAAAGCCTTTTCTCTCCACAATTTTTGTCATCATTTGTTAGCATTTGAAAGCCTACCGTATTAATTTTGAAAATGAATCGATCTCATGCATTTCCATCATTTTTGCGTATAGCATATAATTCATACATGTCAATAATTTATTGTCCATCTTGTTCATTTCCGGCACAACCATACAATTGATGTAATATCGATGCAAACTTAACATGATTGGAATGAATGTTGGCGTTCGGTTTGCTTAGAGTAAAGGACGTGGAAACCTCATGTACGTGATATTTGTTGTCACATCATCCTGAAAGTTTCCCCTAAACATCGACGTTCACCCCATGTTCCTATGCCCAAAGGAGGGGGCCAGCCATTTGAATGTTAATCTAAGGAAGGAGGCTTTTCAATCGATGTGAGATGGCGTCTGAATCTCCGCATGGCGAGTCAATCTCATGATGCCACTGGAATGAGTCATCAGTTTATTTTATAGAGTACACTATCTCCCCCATACACTGCATATGAGAGTCATTATTAAATCCGCAATATCCTGAGGGATGTAGTGATTTGCCTTTGGACTCCAAGGATCGATGAGCAGAACTATTCCTTTTCAAGGGATCCATTCAGCAGTTTTCAGGAATTCTCAATTTCCGCAGTGACAACGGAGCAATGCACGGTTCGGGCCAAATGAGAGCCCGACAATAAACGCGAGGCCTAATGCCGTGACCCAAGCACTTCGTTTACCGTTAGCCCCAGGCATTACTAATAAGGACCAGGAAAACCCGGAATGAATGCCATGCAGGCGGGCAGGCGTGCGTCCTATCACAAATAGGTCTGTACGCGACTAGATAAGAAACCCTTGGAAGTCATTGGATGTGAAAGCTCAAAAGCAAGTACTCGGAGGTAAAAGAAACGTTCAGGACGTCACGGGGGACTGGCCATCTGTTACACCCGTAAGCAGTTATTTAAACTCATGTGTGAATTGGGCGCCCCCCCCCCCCCAACCCCCCACCTCCAACCTCCCCTAACGCACGTGGTGTTCTCACCTAACGATGAGGACTTTCCCATGGGGACGTATAAAACGTCTCTGCTTATGACCCTTAAGGTCCCCTTTCATCCCGCTGGGGGACAGATGACTCCCACGCCGGGATCTGCCAGATCTCCACCTCTATATTTATCGGGATCCAGACCTCTTAATGCATGGGAACCCCGTCCTCGTACCGATCCTTACCCGTATCGATCGCGACTCTGTCCATATCGTCCGCAAAGTCAATCTCCACCACTTTTCATGCAGGCGTATGAGTGAAAAGTACCCTAGAGAAACGTCATGGTTACTACGCGTCCGACAGAGTCTTTCCAATACAAGGGAAAGCACTCCTGTTTTATTCCATCCGGATGCAATACCGCCGCTTTTACCTTCGGGAGTCGCTCTCCTTGTGAGAGTGCCGATCAATCCGAAGACTGGTTCCCAATCGAAGGGGCCGAGATCCTGATATGTCCATACGCGTAGATCTCTTCCCGGCGAAGAAGTCATCCTTCCTCCAGGGATGAGAGGGAAATCCAAGTGCAATACGCTGGGACTTTTACACGTACATGCGGAAAAGTCCGTATCCGACTCACCATATCAAGTCCGTACCCTTACGAATATGTCTTCCTAAAGGAATATATAGGAATCCTATAGGAATCCTATAGGAACCT
>CAJPEV010001383.1:0-67637 GCA_905338385.1 Darwinula stevensoni
ATAATGCGGAAGTGAAAAAACCTCAGACACGTGAACCTCTTTTTCATGTATCAGCTGGATCCAACTGTCCCGTAAAAAATTAAAGTTGAAAAGTTCCTTGCATTCTGAGACGGTCGAGCACAGGTCAATACCTTTAATTTAATTTTTTTTGCTGAGTTTATGAAACCGTGTTTCTCCCATAGAAAACGGTAGAGCGTTTTTTTTTATCACCCTATATATCGCTCTCAAAACATTTCATGTCATTCATCTTCGATAATGTTAAAGTGCACTGTGGTGTAGCCTATAGGACTGTCTGTGACAAAATCCATAAAAATGGCTCGAATTCTAAAAAATCTCACTCAGTCGTTACAGTTAGATTCCCAATCTCTGATAGCCACAAATCCCAGAGTTGACAGGTTTGACAGTTGGGCCAGGCTATCCTGGGAAGCATGACATCTTGATAATTAATAACCTGAATCCCAGGAAAGCGCCATTCTAGAAAAGACTATAGTCGAAACATGGCTATTTGAGGAGAGTTGAGGAGAGGAAAGTAAGGGAAAGAGGGCCTAATAATGACAAACGAAATGAGCGAGCTCAACTCATTCATTGATTACAATAGGTCCTTTCTATGACTAAACTAACATGTTTCCTTTTGTTAGACAGAGTGACGGGGCTGGATAAAATCACTTGGCGGGCCGGATTCGGCCCGCGGGCCGTATTTTGCCCGCCCCTGGTTTAGTGGAAGACGGGCACCCCTACCCAGGCGGAAAGCCGCACATGCGCAGCGAGTCTTGTTGTCTGACAAACGGAATAAAAAAAAAGAGACAAGCCTATCGTAATACTGTATATGCCTTTTCCCCAAAGTCCCCTTATAGGAATTCCAGATAACGAGCAAATGTTTGAGCACCGTTGAGATATGGCTAGTCTCTGTGTGATAAGTCCTTCCACTTCCTTGATTATCTTCCTCCGTTTTCACAAAAGGGCAAGTAATTCGAGAGAAGGGAACCGGACGCGATAAAAACTCCATGATATGTATCACTCCAATGCTTATCATCCAGCCTTTTACTTCTCCAGTCGGCCTTTGCCGATCATAAACGGTGTTTCCAGAAGACTGAAATTGCCCCTTGGTGTCGCATGCAACACTGTTTAAAACTTAAAGGATCGGAAAATACACTGAATACCCGGAGCATTGCATCATCAGTGGAACAATTCAGGAATTACGAGAGCGGCTGCATGCTAGAGTTCGAATGCGTAGGGGCCATTTTGAGCATATGGTGTGACCAATAGTATGAATTTGTTTGAAATTCGGCAGAAACCTTCCACCATCTATCAGCATTCAAAGTTCAATAAATTAGGCTGATCCGAGGAAACCTACGATCCTGATAGGAACAAGTTGGCAGTTTCTTTGGAACCCCTGAGCTCCAAAAAAAAACTTTACTAATTTTTTTCTGACACATTTACCAGGAATATTATCCTTTGAATTGGTAAAAAGAAAAAATTCGTTATCAAAATAGATAACGAAGGGAAAACATCACGCCCTTCCTTCTTATCTGTTTGGTATGGCAGGCAGAGTTTCGCTCGTTTCACTGGCTGAGGCGTGCAAATGAGCTTGCTTTAACGACACACTTTTCAATTATCAAGTTTGAACTGGCATAGAACGCGATAAAATAAGTCAATTTTCTTTAAATTAGCTACATTAGGTACACTTTTCCTTTGTCCTCATGCTGAGTTCAAAACATTGAGCTTATCTGATAAAATATACCGTCATTGATAGCGAAAAATGATTTTGGTACCTTTTTTTTAGAAGCACCGTGTGGTCAGAATTCTTCCTTGGCCAAGTTAACTTGCCTTGCAAAAACATAACTTTTCAAAATTCTTGTGGTTTTCTTTCGGATGCCAGTTTAATGATATGAAAGAGATACACGTATGCGAATCTGTTCGATGTTATTAGAACTGGCTATCAATATAACCTCACCACCAATTCGAAATTTTCAAAGTATTTTTTCTCAATTATGAAGTACTCATAAGCAACATGAAAATGAGTTTTGGGTCACAACAATCCCCTTTGCCAAGAGTTAAGAAAAAGGTACTCTAAACCTGAAAAAAACTTACCCAAGTCGGAAACATGTTGCCAAGGGAACAATATCGAACTGCACTGCCATGGTCAGCGTATCCTAGAGGGCCATTCCAAAACTTTGAAAACAAACGGGAATATTTTCGTCTGCATGAGGTCCAGTGGCAACAATGGTATCACATTTTGCACAATTTTCTTTATCGTGATGGTGAAATAAGAATAAAGATGTCATGCAGTAAAAAACTGTAAGAGTTTCAAATTTGACCAATATTGAACTACTAGGATGAAGGTATTCAATAGCAGCAATGATGATTTGGTTTCTCCCAAGACATAAAGGTTGCAGATTGGTAGATATAGCTTTGCACCATGGTCATTTTCAGGAATGACAAAATTGCTACCCAGCAAACTCTATGGAAATATGCACTAGCTTGTTCCCGCAGTGATTCAATGGGTTTCAAGTGGATCATGCAAATTGGTTTGCTGAATATAGCAAAAATATGTAAAGGAAAGGTTTTATGAATGTGTGCAGCAGCGCAGGGTCAATATGAAAAAGCTTAATTGGAATCACAATGGGTTTTGCGTTGTGACTAGTAGAATAAAATGTTCTAGAACTTTTGGGATGACTACATGTCCCAAGAAGACTCATATGGACACCATGGAGTACTTGAAAATCCTGATGTTCCGGTATGAGTCAAATGGATCGCAACCAGATGAGTCACGAAGATAAGACCTATCGGAGAAAATGTGGAAAGCTGGAGCAATCACAAGTTGTATATCTTCCTACGCACTATAATCTACAATGAAAGTTCCACTTTTATCCTCTGGAAAGTCCCCCGCATGGTTCCTGCTGTTGCAGTTCTCCTGTTTCTGTGGCTATGTAGGTCGTCCTTTTCGCGGTTCAAGCGGCTAATTCGTGCATTGGGAAAAGTAGGAAGTATAGTAGTGTTAGTTTTGAGTAGTAGTATTGGTAGTGCCCTCACGACCACATATCTGCTCGCATACGCATTTAGATTTATAGTATTGCCAGGTCATATTAACGTCTCTGACTTTCCGCAATGACAAGTGTAGGCAAGTTGATTAGATGAAGAGTTCGTGGAAAATCCTTTAGAAATTGTGATACTTTCAACAGGTAATGGGAAGGAGAGAGTTCTCATCCTTCTCATGGAAAAAGGAAGTGCCAATGAAAATAAGTCCCAGTATTATGCTTGAAGCTATCATCTCCCGTGCACAACTGTCAATCCAATTCCAAGAACCATTTTCGAACCTACTAACCCAGTGCCTATTTCGCAATCAAGGTTTTGTTCCATGACCTCTCTTCAACATTTGGACTAACTGAAGTTGAAGGTCTCTCTGAGGATCTCCAGAAAAAGATTCTGGAGAAACGACGTTACTGAAACAGGTAGATGAACAGAGTGTCTCATTAACAAGCTACGTACCGCAGTGTGATCGTAATGAGTTCGTTCAGGTTTTGATTACCACGCCCTGCATATCTGTATACCGTAGTTTCTTTCCATTACTATCTCGAATTTGGCTATGTGGGAACCACGGGTCCATGAGCATTCCTGGTACTGTAATCGAAGATTTGACGATCTTATTCTGGTATCCTTTGCGTTTCCAATGGAGATAACCTTCGTATGATGCGACAAAAAATTTGAGAAATTCGGAAATATATACATATTTTTTATCGCTGTAAATCTAAGGAATACAGACTAAACATGCTCGCAAGTTCTTAACTCTCTGCGGAGTTTAGAAACGGCGAACAATCCTCTATTTTGTGTCAGCGCTTCATCGAATTGTATGAATCAGAAAATATATTTTAAAGGTTCAAAGAAACCACATTAGTGCATTACGATGGGAAAGAAGGAATGAAAGTAATGAATACGGCTTCATGGCAGAGGGTAGTACGGCCGCAAAAGCCATTTAACAACAGGCATTGATGACTGTCATCCCACATGATATATGACACCTCATAATGATTGTGGGACCTTTGAGAGCTAGTCAATTCGGCGAAATAATAACTGAACCCAAGCACATGAGTATCCGAAGTTACCATAGCCGCTGCCGGTCGTGTGCCCCTTACAAAACGTCCTCCTACCAGGAAGATTTGGAACCAGGTGGATGTCTGGTTAGGCATCTTTGTTGCTGACGTTCAATAGAATTTTACAATGGGCCTTGATCAGATTTGATCGGACACTGCACCAATTTCTGTTAAATAAGGAATTTTATTTTGCATTCCGCATAAGAACTCTATCTAGTCGCCCAGAAGAAAACTTCCCATATAAATAAAAATGTAAGTCTTGTTTCGTATTGAAAGAAAATTATGGGTTTTGATGGGCCCTTCGCATGCCCTGTCTATTACGAAATGTGGCAATATGTGTACCCTAACCACATTCCCCTTACGGTGGAAGCAGAATCAAATGTTGCGTTAGGAGGGTATTAGCGAACTTAACCTTGTTAAATTGAGCTACTTTCAACTCTCAATGCATTTTCAATGCATTATTCGAAGAATAAAAATAAAAACCCTCTCCCTTGCCTCCAATCGTTCAGGATAGAGCCTTGGGATTGAAGGTTCATGATACCTGTTAATGGATATTTCGGAAGTCATCGCCCTTCACGCAGATGACCTTGAATTCGTCAAAGTCGACGACATCCTCGACGACTTGTGGGAGAAGAACATCCTGCCTGATGCAGAATGTTTTGCCGCCCGGGAAACGGAATCTCCAGCACAAAGGTGGCTGCATCTGCAGGAATGGCTCGCTAGGGGAGACGACAGTGCTTTCTGTGGTTTCTTGGAATGTTTAAGGGAACGAGGCCATGAAAGCCTTGCGGACCGAATGATCGCAGGTAAGCATGAGATTATAGTAGAGATGCAAAAAATGAAGGTCATGCCTTCTCGATTTTCCTTAACCCCTTGAGTAAACACTGTTTTGAGGGGGCCGTGCCTCTGATACACCGGAAACAGCAAAAATGCATGCATCTAAAAATTTTGTTTGAATAAACTTGTCATACATGTTTCACAGACATTTGTGGTATACTTGGAATCAGACGCCAGTGCGAATTTGTTCTAACTGTCTTACTTGTTCAGAGCTGCAAATATGCACACATAATACAGCTGCATTCTGGAGGATTTGGAATTTTCATGACGCATACAAGTGCGTCATGTGTATCGGAGGCATGGCAAGTCGTGACGCATAGAGACGTCACGTGTAGTCAGCACGTTAGGAAGCCAATTATTGTTTTCATGAAGAACCAGACACAGAATAGAACATAATATGTTTTGGTAACTTTTATTCTGCCTCACAGAGAGAAATGAGCCTCCAAGTTCCTTGGACGGCTTATTCCTGTCAAACTGGAATTTCCTGAGAAGCCACTTGGACGTCGACAGAGTCGCAAATAAATTGTACGACTCAGGGGTTCTGTCGTCAGAAGATGTGGATGAGATCATGGCTTCCCCAGATTTGGGGGACCAGAGAATCATCTTCTTGACGAAAATACTGGCTGTGATCGAGCCAAAGACATTTGATAAATTTCTTAAAGCTCTTGAAGAGGCTGGACAGAGCTTCATATCTTCAAAACTTCAGGCCCAATGTGAGCACTCTTCAGTTAGAACACGAGCAACCAGATTTATGTGACCCAGCTAATTTCTATTGTCCAATTTCTTTTTCTTATTGTTTCCCATAAATAGGGGATGCCACTGATGCAGGCGATTCTGATCGAGCAAGTATCCTACTAAGCAAGTAAGTCGCAGTATTCGAGATCCATTTTAGCATTCTAAATAATAAGTTTCACTGCAGTAGCTTAAAATATTTATTCATTGCAAAATGCGCTTTTTCAACATTGAAAGCAGCTCGCTACGAACCAAGTGCTTCAATCCCATACTCCAGTAGCACTCCCCCTCCACTCCCCACTCGGTGGGGAAGTTTGTAGGCACTTTTTGAGGTCCACAAATCACAGCAAACCTCTTTAGCACATTCCTCATTCGGCCACCGTAGCCAACTTATTAATAGTCACCCCAGAAGAACAATGACTAAATGGCTCTTGCGGTCCTGATTATCCTCGGCAATGACTAATCCAGTATGAAACTCCTTAACCAAGCGCGTCATGCATGTTTTCGTTCGTCTTCGTCGCCCTCAACAGAAGCCCCACCATCATAGTTTGACCTGGAATACTACGGCTGTTCAAATCAAAGGGGTTCATCCTTGCGAAGTGGACAAGCGAACCATTGAGGGTCCTCAGACGCATATCTTTTTAAAATCTCTGCAGAATTCCCTCTGAAAATGAAATATGGGAAATTGCTGGGAAGCTGAGTAAAGCATGGGCCCGATGGGAGGACCTTGGGAAGGAGCTGGGACTCGATCATGACGTTCTTCAAAGAGTACAACGAATGAGCAGAACCGCCTTCAGGAGCACATACCTTCTTTTGAGCGAGTGGAGAAAGCTTTCCTGTGCCTCCAAACACTCTTTCTTTAGAGCGTTGTGTGAAGCTCTGAGCAAGTTAGGCATGAAGCTCGAGGCCGAAAAAATCGTCGACTTCATTTGTAAGAAGAGCCATGATGACAACCGCAAGGACTTAGACTTTTGGATAAAAGACATCTTCAACTCTGCTTCTTCAGATGAAGCTATCAAGACTGTCTCTTCAGAAGGTAAGCCAGATCTCTAAGAATTCCTCCCTCAGAAAGAGTATTTTTCTCATCAGCTTCAAAAACATGCCCCATGAAGGTCTGTTTCTGAAATATCTATGAAGTCTAGAAAGAGAAAGTCTAGCGTACGAAGTGAGGCTCATTCAGTTAACCTTGTACCAAATGCAAATTCGTCAAAATCTTCATATAAGGCAATCTTTGGTAGCTGATGGTTAGAAATCAACCACATTACCGTAACAGCTTGCTGGAGTGCTAGGCCCTCGCCCAACCATCGTGATTGCCACCTTGATAACCCCGAATGAGTGACTACTACGCTGGGCGCACGTGGTGCAGGTACGCTGATTAGTAGTCAAGGGCCTAAGAATTATGAAGGAATATATCAAGATTAAGGCCATTTTTTCGCAAATGATACTCGTGCCATAATGACGCTAGGGAAAGACTAGCATAAAGGAATGGTGTAAGGTGTGAAATGTTAAAGACTATCTCAGGAAAGGTTCTGAATCCTCTTGCTTTTAGCCATTTTTCTGGCATGAACTGCATGGCCATTGCTTCGAATTCCTTTACAGAAGTGCTGATGACTCCAAGTGAGAAGATAGAGAGAATGCCTTATCTCCACGAAGCAGTGCCCAGGAAAGAAAGTGGAACCCCTCAAACGTAAGTACTGCATATCAAGTAATTAAACTCGCCACCATAGGATCTCATTGGCTCATCAATTCAACTAATGCGCTCCAGGAATTCCAAATATCCCAGAACAAGAAGGGGCTCTCTCCTAAAGAGTTTAAAATTAATGCCAAAGCAAAAATTACGGGCAACGCGCACAACGCCCACTAGAAATCCTGAATACATTATTATTTCTTTATTTTTATGCCAACAAGGGATATAGCGCGATTCACATTAATCTGAAGTCAGAGATCGGATAGTGACTTTTCACTCACAGGATAATTGGAGCATCAAATAGGCTCTCAATTGACATGGTTGAAGCTCTAACTAAGGAGGATCTTGACTCCTATGGCTGACGACCCAAGTTCGAAACCGTCAAGCGTGAGTGGAAGTTATTCCTGGGTGTTTCGGAAGGCAAACCTGAGAACCTCTTCCATCCCTAGAGTTGAGACGTTAAGAAAATGTTTTAGTGACCACCAGGAGTAAATTACGAAATTAGGTCTCTCTAGGAGTTTCAGAGAGGCCTCAGAGCTTCTTAACACATAGACTGCTGCATACTGCTTTAGCAGTACCCCAATTTCTTTCTGTAGCACTGTGTACAGCTAGAGCAGTACCCCAGTCTAATGAGTTTATATGGGACTATCATTGTATATTCAACGCTGTTATAATGTTTCTTACAGCGTAGTAATATGTAATAGGATGACTATAGCTATTGAATGGCTCGGGGCAAAGATACATATACATAAATTATGAATAAGTAAATTATATATATCTGCTATATCGTTTTGTTGAAGGCAAAATGTCTAGAAAAAGACTGTCAGTCACAGAAGCCTTAGAAAAAAATGAACATTATGTCAGATTATGAATTGTTTCATTCCTCAGATGATGAAAGACCCAGCAGTGACTTGACTGATAAGTGAATAAGGTTACATGTGAATAATTTTACATATTAGACTTTGTTCAGGATTATTTATTTTAGTATTTTGTTCACAATTGGTTACAATAGCTTTCGGTGGAATTGCTAACAGCATGCAAAAGGCTTTCAGAATGACTTCCCTATATCAAAGTCACCTTAGGAAAATAGGCCTATGAAAACAATTACATACGAATCCTTTTCAAAAAGAAGTGTACGCAAAGAAATCGACATTTATGCATAGCGTACGCGTAATAAAAGCGCTAGCAGCGAATGTGTTAAGATTGAATGGAGGACTAGACCAGATTCCAAATCAGAGCATACTCATGGACTTTCGAGCCTCCAGCGCCTAGTAATTTATCGTCTATCGCATAGTATATCCCCCAAATAGGATTATCTTAGATATGCTACAATAATGCACAAATAGAGGAAATTCGTTTCATATCATAATGTAATGGCTTTATAGACTATGGATTTCCTTTCATCACCTTTCCACTCCCAGAGGAAAGTAAGAATGTACTCTCAATGAAGTCTCTTGTTCATGGAGTCAAGGATTTTTGGGGCGATTGTCCCTTCTCTGACACTCCTGATTTATTTTTCCCATCAACACAAGGACGAAACAACTTCACGGAATTGAATTGAATAAAATACATATTTTAATATTGAATTCGATTCACCCACAGGTCCTCGGATCGATCGAGCTGTGTTGCCCACTCAAGCACCCATGTAAACAGACGGTTGAAAATTTGCATTTTGGGAGTGACAGGAACAGGGAAGTCTACTCTCGGAAATGTTCTCCTTGGCTTTGAACATGATGACGGCGAGCACGGGTTTGACACAAGTTCGAGGGTAGGCAGCAGTACTATCTCCGTCCGTGCGATGGATGGTTTCTGGCTTGGAGACGAAAACAGGCCCATTCGCATCATCGATGCACCTGGGCATGGAGACGCGAGTGGGAGGGACTTGCAATTCAGGCAGGAACTCGTGGAAAAGCTTCGAGAAGAGGGCCATGTTGACGCTTTTATATGGGTGAAAAATTCCCAGCATCCACGATTCGATAAGCAGGAGGCTCAACATCTAGATTTGCTTCGTCGAATGTTTGGTGGTGGATTTTTCCAAAACATGGTGGTTGTCTTCAGTCGATGGAGCTTCAGTGCAGAAGCAGAACGCCGACGCAGCCGACATCGACAACCCATCAAGTTGGAGGACGTCAAAAAGGACTTTTTGACATCTTTGTTTCTTCCCCATACAGGTTACGAGAATCAAGACACGATACCCATGATGGCTGTCGATGCCTTCTATGACGTACTAGATGAGAGAGAGAATGCAGCATTTGAAGAGGAAACGATGAACCTCTGGCAGGAAATCAGCAGATGCAGTTCCACACCAGTGGATAATATCGAGGTAGCCTATGAAAAAATCGAGCAGATGGAGAACGAAGCAGAAGAACTTAAAAAAACGGTGGACAGAATGGAAAAAGAATTGCTTGTGATGCAGAAGAAGAACGCGAAACTCAAGAAACAGAAAAGAGAACTCAAAATGCACCAGGAAGCAGAACACCGGAAGCAGGTGGAGGTCTTTCGAAAACGTCTGGAAGAAAGTATGTCCAAAGTCCAGCGGGAAAAAGAGAGGTTGAAAGGTCCTTCTTGGGTGAAAATCATCCAACACCTGGGAGAGGAGTTGGACCTGGGAAACGCATTGAACTGGTCATGGGAGATTTTAATCAAGAGGTTCTTTGAATTCTGGAGTAGAGACTGAACTGTGTCCGGTAAATTATTTCGATAATAAATATATATAAATCCTTCTCTCATCCGTTTCACTCTTATCCGGTTTCCTGTCGAGAAATCCTTCATAAAAGTCGGATGGCATAATGACAGAGATTTCCTGGTGAGGATATGGAGTGAACCATGTACTAGACATACGCATAAGAAGAAAGTTTCCATCCAACTTTAACAGTTTAACATGTACGTTGGGCTTCCTATGGCACCATGCAACACACCAGCGTGCCACATGGTGGTTCACGTGTTCAAAGTGAAAGCTGTTAGTCTTACGCCAAGGCAGCAAGACCGATTCGCGATTTGGAGCCAGTTAGCGAAAAACGGGTCATGAAATGAGACTTCACCACTTGTTTCTGATATTACACTCAATCCCTAACGATAATATATAGTTCAAGTCTTTTTCAGCATAAGCCATAAGCTCCACATGGGTTAAGTCGTGAGAAAAACTGAATGAAAATATGTGTTTCCGTCGCCTTCTGGGGAAATACAATTATTTTTATGCAATGTAGCAAAGACCATCGCTTTTCTTTACACTGTACATGAGTGTGTTCTCTTTTGTAGTTTAAACCTATACAACGTAAACCTTCCTTAAATCTGCAAACATACAGGGTGTCTCAAAAAATGTATAAACACTTGAATCAAGAGTATTTATTAAATAATTAAGAGAGGGACGATGTTTAATGTGACATGTACAGTACCTAACAGATGACAATGTTAAATGGAATGATCGCGTGTCATCAAGCAATTTTTTCCCATGAGACAGTGTATCACGCCAGATGACACAAGCTCACTTGACCTTAGAGCAATGTAAGTTGATTTTGAAGTGATTCTAAAAACCTGACAACACATGTGAAGTGCAAAGAAGGTGAAGAAATTAACTTGCAACTATGCCACCATAATGTACTAGAACTTTCAAGGATTCAAGTTAAGTTTGATGCTGATGGTACAGGGCATGGTCTTCCAGAACATTGCTGGCATGGTAATGCACAAACAATGTTCTGATAGACCTTACCAACAGTCAACTGTCAACAGTGCCTGGATGCTAACAGTGAACAATTTGAACATCTGTGGTAGTGAACCATGCAATTCAAACCCATGCTTCTCCACACATTGAACATTGTACCTCTCTGAATTACTTAACATATATTTATTATTAATAAAGTGTGTACACATTTTTTGAGACACCCTGTACATATATCGGGTTTATTTGAGAAATTAGTGATATATTCGTTCCCAGAAGTAACAATTTAAAAGACAAAAAATTGGTGTCTTTTTAGCCCTTCGAATTTACTCCTTTCTTGTTGACGATTTTCTAATATATATATTTTCCTTATTTGAACTCATTGAACATCAAATACTACTTTCAAACCCCAAAAAAATGCCTCTGAATAAAGAAAATAGAAATAAATGGAATCCGGAAGGCTACGGAAAGGACGGAAGGATGAAAGGAAGACGACCTGAACCACAAAAAAATTACGACCCAGTCTACACGACAACGTTGGCTCAACGTTGATAATATGTTGACAATGTTGAGAGGATATTGTTGCTGATGATTCAATGCATAGTCAACACTACATCAACATGTCGGACGAGACATCTAGCGAGACATTCGAACAAAGAAGGTTTCCTGATCCTGATGTGAGATGGCACCACATTGCAAGCACAGGGATTTACCTTATATATGCAACTGGCACGAGTCCCCAGTACTTTTGGAACGGTACTTAATATTTTCGCTAAAGACGGCATCAAGGGAGGCATTCATAGGAGGCATCAAGGGAGGCGGACAGTACAAGTCTTCCTTCATCAAAAATCGCTCATGTCAATAGACCCATTACATCATTTACGGGTTTTGACATGCGAGGAAAGGCGTCCAACTTCGTCTCCACCCGTTACCATCTCCTTCTTTTTCATTTGGACCCTTCCAACAAGTAATGGATTCGCAATGGTCGGTAATTCATACAACAGGAAGGACTCTGTTCCAAAAATATGATGGGCCTAAAGAACTTGCACAAAATTGGAATTCGGTTGCAAAATTGACAAGCGTGTTTTGGCACTTGCCGAATTGAGTACTCGTAAACTACTTATGGTGAAACTTCAAGATGAGGACAGAAATCAGGTATCGGATTCCCAGCTGTCGACAGTTAAAATCTGGTTATTTAATAGGGAAAGCATGTAGATTTCTGATGAATTTGACTTAGCTTATAGCATTCGGATAACGTTCCAATTTTTATGAAATTGTAATGTAATGTTGGGTTTGAAGGACATTAAGAAACCTTCATTGAACTCAGTTGAATTCAAATATTTTTAATGAATCCTATATTTTCATGTAAAAATCCCTTTATTTGTCTCCAGTCATGTTGAAATCGTGGCAGAAGACTCATGGACATATCCGAAGTCTTCGCCCGTCACGCAGACGACCTCGAGTCCATCAATGTTGACGACATTCTCTACCACTTGTGGGACCACGACATTCTGACAGATAAAGAGTACTTTGCTACTAAGGACATCGAATCCCCTGCCGAAAGGTGGCCGTGCCTGAAGGATTTCCTCCATCGTGGAGGAGACAAGGCCTTCAGCAGTTTCTTGGAATGTCTGCGAAAACGAGGTCACAAAAGCCTCGCGGACCAAATGCGCACAGGTAAAGAAGGAACCACGCCAAATTTGATGGCCTAGCACCTGATAAGCATTATAGTATTGACAGTGAAATGATAGATACTTTCCTAATAATAGTAAGAGCCGAGCCAGTGAATTCCCCGGGAGACATCTTCAATTCGAACTTGGACCTCCTCCTGAGCCGCGTGGACGTCGACAGAGTGTCCGTCCACCTGTTCCGGTCGGGGGTACTGACCTCGGAAGATCTGAATGAGGTCATGTCTCCGCGGAAAAAGGGGAATCGGAGGATCATCCTTCTCATGAAGCTGCCGGCTAAGATCGACTCAAAGAGTTTTGGGAAGTTCCTCGATGCACTTAAAGCGGCAGGACAGGAGGACATATTTACAAAACTTCAATCGCAATGTGAGTATATTTCAGTGAAAGTTATGCCAGCTTCCAGTGAACTAAATAAACTAAAATAATTTTCTATCGATTTCCACGAGCAGGGGGAGCCACTGACGAAGCCGAGTCTAACCGTGCAAATATCCTCCTGAGCAAGTAAGTCAAAGAGTTCGGTTCCCATTAGCTTTCATATATCTAATTGCATTTCTGTACAACGACTGTAAATGAGGCCATTGCAAAACATTAATGGATGTCTCCACGAACGAATCGCAATGGATCAGGTGTACAATGAAGCCAAACCCCTTTGTGGTACTGGCAGTTTATCCCATGGATTGGCCAAAACTAAGAAAAGATTGACTAGTTCAGTAAATTATTAAATTACGTAATTACGTTTACAACAATACTTTGTCGCAAATCTTTAAAGTTTGAAGCAAAAAAAAACAATAGAAGCGATTGAAGTTAAGAGTTTTCTATAAACCACTGCCACATGAGATCATATTATGCCATTTGAGTAGACCTCAAATTGTTTCCAGGCTGAAAATGCTTTGATCATCTCTTGCAGTTCTTAGAGATATAACACGGCAACATGGCAGATGTTAAACAGATTTCACCTCGCGGCAAATATCCTGCCATCTGCATTTAAAATTATTTCATGAAAGAGCAATCATCTTGCTCCTATACTCATATAATTGGCTTTGTGACGATCACACTACACTTTTAAGGAACACGACTCTGTTCTGAAGTCTGAAACTTATGAAATATACGTGCACCATACGTTAAGGATAACGACTAAATTGGAGTGGTGGGAAATCTATAAAAATGTCGAATACTAATATTTTAATGACTGATGCAAGTATAAAATAGAAATTTATTCAAACCGGAGGTCCGGAGATTTAACATAAAACGAGCGCGATCCTCACCTTTAGCTAGGCCGAGCGAAAATTGTGTGTTTATGTGACAGCTCTACAGGTCATACGCTTAGAGGTAGGAGCTTGGAGTTTCGACAAAACTCTTCCTTATCGTCCGAGGATGTGCCTTTTCAAAATGAAATTTCCTAATCGGCCACGGGAAAGGGAGATAAGGCAACTTTCACGGAAAATCGGAGATTCGCTCTCGTCTCGCCATCTCTGGGATAAACGAGGAGACGAGAGTTGCCTTGTTACTCGCAAGGGCTTCGCAGACTGCATTGCCTAGCGCCTCCTGCAAATAATATATAATACAGGGATTTTAAGCGTCCCTGATGATGTACGGAGGTCGAAAGTTCATCATAGGTTGTATTGTTTTCCCGTTTCGCAGTCGCATTGGTGGATATAAAAAAATGTTCAGTATAATCTATGGGACCGGGATATAGCAGTAAATATAAAAGGTGGTCTTCGAAACGTGACTGTCCCGTTTGCATTCAGGGCCAGTCAAGGAGAGGGTTGCCCTGCGCCTTTGATTTCAGTTCGCTTTTGATGCACTTATGACACATACAAAATCTTTAATAAAGTATTGCTCCAGCAAATTTGCTCAATGAAATCCTAATTATGCTCCAGTGAGGAAATGTATTGCATGTATGAGAAAAACCGACGTGATCCATAAAATCCAGGATTCACCAGGATAGAAGCCTGAAAAAAAACAGGTAGCTCTTGGTGCTTATTAAAGTGATATTTGCCTACATAACTTGTTAAGACGCAACGTTTTGGGGAAGTAAAGTTTCATAGCGTCGGGGAACATGAAATCTAGATCTTCGAAGTTCAGGGAAAAGTCTTGAAAAAAAATTGTAAATCCTGATGACGAAAACAAAGGGCTAAAGTGAACTCATTAAATATGAATTTGATAGTCCCTCATTAATACGTTATTAAGAAGCAAAATAATTAAGAAACAAAATCTCTCAGATGAGAAAATCTGCTTAAAACTCATTTGAGCATTCCGGAAACAGCTGAAAAACAGTGTTCAGAGAAAGAGAATGTGAAGTGAAAGATCAGACTTATTGACATGAAATGCATTGTTGAAATGAAAGCTGAAAGCGTGAGGCAAATTTATTTCAAATTTTGCAGGATGCCCTCCGACAACGATATTTGGGACCTGGCGGGAAATCTGCAAAAAACCTGGGAGAAATGGAAGGAGCTCGGGAGAGAACTAGGACTCGACGAGGACGCCCTCGGAAGGGTCCAGCGAGCGAGCGAGAGTCCTCCGAGGAGCCCGCTGAGGAGGATGTACCTCCTCCTCAGCGAGTGGAGAAGGACCGAGGCCCGGCATCCCTCCTTCGGAGCGCTCCGCGAGGCTCTGCGCCAGATGGGCATGGAGCAGGAGGCAGACAAAATCGTCGACTTTATTTGCAGGAAGAACTGCGACGAAACTCGCAGGGAATTCTGGAAACGGAACGCGCGAAATTCGGAACCAACTGATGGCGCCACCAAGAAAGAAACTACCGAAGGTAAGCGAAAACAGCAGGAACATCTCCTCCAACAAGCCTCTCATTCGCTTCAAAGATAGGCTCCACGATGGTTTTCTTCTGAAATGCCTTTGGAACCGAAGTTATAAAGCGTAACGGACAGATTGGGTATTTTGGTCTCTTCATGGACTTTCAGCTCATGTCCGACTTCAGGAAAACTACGAGAATGACGCTTGTGTGAAAATCCTCATGGAAAAGACAAAGATGGAAATATTGAGTGCAACAAGGCGCAAGAGATTCTCAAGAGAGTCAACTCGATATTTGAATGATTTTTTTTCTCATGATCACCTCACTCCCTTCATGAAAATTCTTTGGCAGGATTCGGACATAGCGAGAAGGAATCGGGGAGAGAAACTCGTCACGGAGCAAAGCCCGAGGATCGAAGTGGACCCTCTCGGTCGTAAGTTCCAAGATCATTTGATCTCATAGAATCTGATCGAGTAATGACATTCATTCAGCAGCAGGTTTGCTATTCCCAGAATCTGCACTCGCTTTGTAGTCGGAGTTCGGCGATGCCTGAATTACATCAAAGTCAAATGAGAAATCGAATGCGGGATATTTCTTGAAAATTTTGATTGCAAAAGGTTGACAGATGACATGGTCGAAGTAGCAAATGTAAGAGCCTAAAAGTAAATCATGGCGACGCATTTCTGGAATAGGATTATTCAAGGCTGAAAACATGTATAAAATGTCATCGCTGCCAACGTTCCACTTTTGAGGCTATAAAACACTGCTGCATTTATCCGTTTTCATTTTTCTGAGGGAGCAATTAGACCAGAGGTTCCTAGCCAGCGGGTCGTGGCCCACTCTTGGGTCAATGCGGGGCTTTGGTTGGGTCACCTAGGGTCAAGAAGAAAGAAAGGAAATGGTTAGTTGCCATATGTCGAGTTTCTCCACTTGTATTATTGTCAAATTTTCGCTGAATTTCCTCATGGCAGGGTCCCCCCCCCCCCCCACAATTTGACCTTTAGCCAGCCCCTGTCAAGTCCCCCTATACCCTCGGGGCGCTCCACAGCTGTGTCGCTTGTAGCGCTAGCTCGCCTGATTTAAAGATTTTCTGTGGGAAACTTATGAGTCACTCGGTCAAAAAGTTGAGGAACCATCGATTTGAATAGTTCAGCGATTTTCGGCTGAGATGCGGGACCTGACCTGAGATTCGGGTCCTGGAAGTCTGTTGGTCCCGAACTAAATTCTTAAAGCGATTTTTAACCGTCACAATCGGGCAAAGACGCTATAGGATATTGTAATCGAGAGATTTAACCACTGTCGAACTGGGACTGGGGGGGGGGGGGGGAGGGGTTAAAGTTCCCTATCGTTATGGGCGCTTCGCTGCTATCAGGTTATTATTGCTGGGGAGGGCAGGAGGATGCAGGCAGAGAGACTGGGAAAAAGGCAACAGAATTTCAGCCAACCTCACTGGTGTCACAAATCATGCCCTAGGGTGCTGTGGACCCAACCGCACCACAGGACTAAATGAGCATTCCATCTCGATTCAATGTGGGTGCATATGCTTCAGAATGTCCCCAACCCAAACCCTGAACTGTCCACTTTAAGCTGCGTTCCTACTTTGCTGCCTCCAAATTGCAATTGATTTATGTGACGCTGTTCCGTGACTTCCAGCTTTGCAGAAACGGTTTGTTTTACACTGAGACTGCATAGAAATTCTACTTGCAGAAGGACCTTTAAAATCCTATCATAACTGTTCCTTCCCTGTAACATTTTTGGATCTCTCTTGGCACATATTCCAAAAAATGTACATGTTGAAAAAGGACCAAAATTTTACCTAAAGTTTTCATCAACACTTTGACCATGTTATTTATGGAAAATGTTCAAGACTGAATTCCATTTTTTTTTTTGGTGCCGGAAAACATTTTGGAATATTTTTTTCATCGTGTCGATCAGTTCCTTGTATCCTAAAATGTCTTACTGACTTCTCAATACCCTTTAGTGGCAATTTTTAAAAGCAAAACTCGCCTCTATTGAGCGACGTTTATGTCGCCCCATTTTCATTTAAACTATCCAAGCAAGTACTCTTAGTCTAAATATCTTAAGCGATGACAGGCTGTTACCCTTGCTTCACCACGTCCACATTCATATTATTTCATTTTGAAATGTCCATTTATTTGTGTTTCCACCTATTTCTTGTTTCATTCACTCGTTTATGCATGTATTCACTCGTTTAATAATGTATTCCTTCACTAATTCATTCATACATATATATTAGCATTGCCAAGTGCAATTTTTCTTTTCAAGGCTGTCACAATGGACGCTCGACCTCCAAGAGAAAAATAAAGAAATTGAATTGAAATGAGTAAAAATAAACGAAAGATCTTTGAAACATGACTTCATCTCGCACAGGTCCTCGGAGTGTTCGAGCTGCGCTGCCCACTCAAACCCCGCTGCCGCCAGGCGATTAACACTCTGCATCGTGGGAATGACAGGGGCAGGGAAGTCCTCACTCGGGAACGTTCTCTTGGGTTTCAACCACGACGACGATGTGAACGGATTTGGCACGGGTGCAAGCTGTGGCCGCAGCGTCAAGGTGAGGGATGGCTTCTGGCTCGGTGACACGACCAAGCCCATCCGCGTCATCGACGCGCTCGGAGAGACACCCATGGGGAAAGAAGCTGTCATCCAACAAATTAAGATGATCGTTGAGTTCCTTCGAGGGGAAACCGCAGTGGACGCCATCCTTTGGGTGAAAAATTCCGAGGTGCTGCGACATCGCGATGAGGAAGATGAGCTGATATGTCTCCTCAGGCTTATTTTTGGAAAATCCTTCGTCTTCAATGTGGCTCTTGTCTTCAGCCGGTGGTGCTTCAGTGCGGACGCAGAACGCAGACGCTCCAGAATTTATGGATCTTCGTTCTTGGAAAGGGTCAAACTGGACTGTCTTGAATACCTATTCTGGCACGGTGATTCTAGGAACCAGGACCTGCAACTACCACCCATGGTCGCCATTGACGCATTGCACTGCAGAGAGGACCCTAAAGAGGAAGCTGCGTTTCGAGCTCAAGTAAACTCACTCTGGCAGGCAATCAACACATTCAGCTCTTTGCCGGTTCCCGAGTCAGCTAATGAGGAAATCGAGCAGATGGAAATTGAAGCAACATCGCCTGAGAAAAGTTCAAGGAAGACTCTCCCCGGAAGCATATTTGGTCACATTGTTTCAAATGCATGAGCAGTTGAAGCATTTATATATAACATTATATATAAAAAGTAGAAATATATACTTTGAGACTCTAAATCAAGCATATATATATCTATCAATTATTTTTTGTACAGGGTGCGGCAAAAGTCATAAACCCATTTTATTTTTTCATAGCTCTGGTACTGTATAACAGATGTCACTGACTTCTCTGTTTCAGATCATAGTGTAGACCAGGGGTCGGAAACCTATGGCTCATGAGTCAAATTTGGCTCACGAGCCGAAAAGCTTGGCTCATTGAGTCATGGTTGAAAATATTGGTTGTTCCTCATGTATCAAAGAATGTACACCTCTGTTTGTCAACTTCAGGAAAAAGTATGTTGTTCTGAAAATATTTTTGCTCACAAGCACTTAGCTCAACCTTAATGTGGCTCACTATGCCTAAAAGGTTCCCGACCCCTGCTGTAGACCCTTTGGTGACGGAAAGCTCTTGGCGCAGAGATAATGGAGGAGCCACCTTTTTTTAATTAGAGCTCCACAACAGCAGAGCCTTCTTGAACCACTAGTTCATGGCTTAAAGCTCAAGGGTCCACACTATTATTTCAAGCAAAGAAGATTGATATCTGTTGCAGTTTCAAAGTAATGAAAAAATGGAATGGGTTTATGACTTTTGCCGCGCCCTATATATTCCATTTCGTTATTCAAGCCTTTCTGGCCTTCAAGCGTGAAATTTCTGCTAGTAAATCCTTGGAAGCAAAAGAAAAACATCTCATGCAATGCACCTGGCCCAAAACGACCTTTCAGCATTAAGGTAGCCGACATCTACGGGAAGTCTCAGACCCTGGCAGAAAAAAACATGGACATCAGGAAGTGCTCTAAATGGGAATGTTTAAATAATCTTTAATAATGTTTAAATAAATAAAAAATAAGAAGCAATAGGTGACATCGGGACGAAAAAAAAAAGAAACAGACCTCTGCCCGACTCAATGATCTACATATCCAAGCAGCATCAATATAGGAGCAGATGATCTCCTCGAGAATAAGTTGATATTGACCTTCTTACTGTGGAGTTATATCAAAATTTTTGGGTCGTATGAATATGGGAGGAGGGTTCAATGGATCACGGCATGAAAAAGGGTTGAGAACCATTGATTTAGTAATCCCCATAAATGAATGCATGTAGTCTAACCTTTCATATTTCAGAAGTAATTTGGCTTAAATTGAACAGTCTAACTTGTAAATGGGCAAATAATCAGTTGCACCATCACCATGCCGAAAACAAGCGCATCCCAAGATTTTTTCCCGTTTACCCGATGTCATATTATTGGGCGTTGAGTGTGGCCAGAGTCAGCGACAGATTGCGGAAGATCTCGGCATTTCTCGTGGATCTGTGCCCAATATCATCGCGAAGTTCACCGAGCAGAAAGTCACTGCTGTGGCAAAGCGACCTGGGGCCTATTTCTCGAAGCTTACAAGTTTACAAGTCTGCAAGTTTACAAGAAATCGCTTGTATTTACAAGTACTTGTAAATTCTGTTTCTTGAAAAACTTGTAGGAAACGCTTGTAATTTATTACTGCCGGGTCAAAGTTCACAAGTCTACAGGAGAAAATGGCACCCACGGAAAGCACGTTGGCTGTGCTCATCCTCATTCGTGAGAAGAAAAATGTTCTGTTCGGTGCGTTTTGCGAAAATATCACCAAGAAAGACAAGGAGAATGCCTGGAGCATGGTGGCTGATAAGGCGCGCGCCCTGGGGATGATTGCAGGGACGAAGACGTGGAAATACATGCGGGATGTATGGTGGTGCAACAAAAGGAAGGCAACGATGGTAAGTAACAGAAAGGCGTGTTTTCCCCTTTTCATGAAGTTTTAACATTTTAAACTGTGAAAACGGTGCAGTAAGGAAAATGAAACTGAATTTTTAGCATAAACCTTTCAGATTTAAATCTGAGTAATCCTAATATGTTCTCTTGGATTATGCGCATGTTGTTCAATATTTGAGTGCTTTTGAAATCCCAATTTTTAATTGAAAGATATTAGTTTGGCTTCGGAAGGGAATTATGAAATTGTTTTAAGCATTCTCGTAGTAAACTGTGTGTACAAACGAAAAAGTAAGGAAGGAACACAAAAAGTCAGTTCTCTCCGAAGGAGCTACCGCATGATTGATACTCGTACGAAACTTATGCTCTCATTATAAATATGAATATATAACTCATGAGACACACGCAGTTGGAATATCAGTTTATAATCGTTCAACAGGGAAAACTCGATAACATGAAGAAAACCGGATCAGGAGGAGGAAAGGGTTCGAAGATGAGTGAAGTGGACGAGGTGCTGCTGGATATCATGGGAAAAGAATCTCCTGCGGTTCAAGGATTGCTAGTAACAGAAACTTGGGTAGAACATGAAGCTTTGGGTGAGGTAGGGCCTGATGGAACCGATTCGTCATTGCAGCAGCATTCGAGTTTCCCTCAGAGGCCTTCCACCAATCCGAAGGGTATACATATATTAAAGTCATTCTACACTATGAAGTCGGGTTGCTGATCATAATTTTTACTATCAGTATTCCGGAGAGTATTTCCTTGATTTGCTACTTTAGAGATTTAGAACCCAATTTAAGTTTTTACTTTCAGGCGACGGGAAATCACATGCAAAATAGAATACACCTGCTTATTTCAGGTGAAGCAAAAAAAAGACTCGAAAATTGTTGGTGCTCATCAGATAGTACAGTAGTTTTTTACCTTAAGTTTCCTTAAGTCTCCTCCAAGCATAAAATGTATGTCAGCTTATCTCTAGCAGTTATACTTTCCAAGCGATTTTGAAAGACTCTTAAATTCCCTTTTCTTGTGCAAAATAACAGGGTTATTCCTGCTTCAACTTCCTTGAAGAGCACCATTATTACAGACAGGCTGAGGAACAATGTCTCGAAACTGGTGCGGACCAGGCATAAGGACCACTTTCCCATTGATAATTTTCCCTAGTGAAAAATTAATCGAGTCGCTTTTTCGCAATCGCTCTCGTGTCAAAATGGTTCCCGAGAAACAGGCAAGATCTCGTGACAGGTAAAATCTCGTTATAACGAACTTCAAGGGGGTGTGCAGATTATTTCGTTGTATTGAATATTGCTCGAAATAAGGTCAAACGAAACATTCTTTGTTCAAATTAGCTCAATTTAGCCCTCTTGTGCTATCACTTTTTATGCCACAAGCGTGGGAACAGTGATTTCTAATTCTCTCAAGGTCCAATGGGAAGGAAGTGATGTCGCAAACGGCAGGCGATCATCCCTTCGTAAGCTTTCAGATGTTAGATATTTTTCGTTATAAGGAGTGACTATTATACGTACAAGGAATGGAAAAAAGCGTTCGTTGTACTGAATTATTCGTAGTCTCATTGTAACGAGATCTACAAAGTACCATTACTATGGGTCATCGACCGGGGCTTGGAAATATTTTCGTAATAGTGAGATTCTTGTAACGGAATTCGTTGCAACGAGATTTGACCTGTAATATAGAGAAGAGAGAGAAGCCCTGCAATAGAAAACTTTGTTGTTACATGCTGTCTCGTGTCATGGTATATTAAAGAGCGGAGCGATTTTTTATTTTATTATGCCATATCTAGTTTGCTGCAGTTCTGCGGAAACGGAAGGCAACAGCATCATCAGAACCTCCTTTGGCCGTTAACAAGGAGGAAGAACTGAGCAACATCACAGAAGTCAAAGCAAGACTTCAAATTGAATACCTGAGGTTGAAAAATCACAAACTCAAGTTAGAGATCTTGGAGATGGAACGTCGCCTTCGTTTACCTGCCTCTGAGTTCACCCAGGGCATGCAAGGAGGAGATACCAGCCACAGCGATTCCATCGTACATGACAATACCATTGTCAATTGCAGAAGTCTGTCTAGCGATTCCGGCTGGACGTCACTCGTCCATTTGGAGCCTGTCAGTGACTTTTTGAATAATGAATGAATAATTGCTGACTCACCTATTATTTCTTTTTCTTTTCTATACGAAATGCCCAATTAACTCCAGAAGCCGTTGTTTAGCCGCCGGATCAGGTGGGTGGTCCGCGTCGTCAGCATCGGGCTTTTTCATGACACCAAACTTGTCATCTTCATCTCCTGGGTAGAAGATTTCTTCATCTGTGTCTCGGGTTAGATTGCACAAGGTGACACATGCCTTGAAAATGTTGCCGGCAAAAACAGGATTGACTCTGAGATGGTTTAGACTTGGAAATTTCTCATTCAGTATTCCAATTGCGTTCTCAATCACGCGTCTTGTTGCTTTGTGAGCTCGGTTGAATTTTCTTTCTGCTTCATTTTCTGGGTCATCATGCAGAGGAGGAATAAGCCATGGTTTCAAGGGGTAACCGCTGTCACCGAGAATTACGGCACCCGGGAATGGGCGCCAGCCAGCATCCATTTTCAAGCACAAGCCACTGTTGCGTAATACCCTGGCATCATGTACACTTCCAGGCCATCGAGCACTGACATAATAGAAGAGCATGTTAGGGCCACACACAACCATACAGTTGATTGAGTGGTTGCCAGTACGGTCGACAAACTGAGCCTCATCAGTTGTGGGAGCATCCAACTTGATTAGAGTGCCATCAACGCAACCGCAAACGTAGGGCATTCCGGGTCGCACTCCTGTCAGTCCGTAGAACTTGGTTGCAATCTCAGCAACATCCGTCTTTGGCCAGTCCACATGGGCTGGGAAGAGGTTTGAGTTGATGGCGTTCACGACATCACGAACGCATCTGTGCACAGACGCTTTGGAGACATTGTGCATGTCGGCAACGTCGTGGTACTGTCCTCCATTGCCAAGCCAGTGAAGAGCAATGAGGATCTGATCTCTTGGTGCAAGTGCATTACATCTCGCAGTGGGTCGTTCGAGACGAAGCCGCATATTCTGAAGTAGGTACTCCATATCGCTCGGTTTCAACCGAAATAGCTCATTGAAGGAATATGTATTCAGAAAATCAAAACCAGATCTTGGCTGAACAACTCTCTGATAGCGAACTGCGCGAACATCACGCACCCGTACTTCATCCCCAGATTCATCGGAATCGCTAGAAAACATGGCTTTACCACCTGTACCAATATGCACTTGTGAACACTTTAACCTACGTCCAGAGACTAGTAAGATTTCTCTGGCTTTTTACAAGTATATGCCCCCAGACTTCTCATTTGAGAAACGAAAAATTGTATTTTGCCCAACAACACTAATATATTACGAGCGCACACAGTTGTAAATACAAGTGGGATCCTAATTCTTCGAGAAACATAAACTTGTAATTTACAAGACTAATACTTGTAACTTGTACTACTTGTATGCTTCGAGAAACAGGCCCCTGGTCGCTGAAACCGGTGAAACAGTTGGATCAGTTGCAACTGTGGCTCATTTGGTACAAGTAGACTTAAATCATCAAGGCATTGATAGCCTATCTTGAATTTGGTATTGTCAGAGAGTGCATGAGTCACACTTTTGATTGAATTATTATAACTCTGGATTCATAGCGAAGTGCAGAGGTCGGTCGCTGAAATTGGTCTAACCGTTTGATCAAGTGGCATTTTGGCACTACCGCTGGAAATAGTCATATTTTAAAAAGCAATTGGGTGCCAATCGTAAATCAGTTTTTCGTTTCTCATGAAATCACTGATTGCCACTCTCGAACTTAGTGTCGTTAGAAATTGCATACCACGCGCTTTTGAATGATGTACAGGTATTGGAACCACGAATTCCCGAGGTGGAAAGCGTAGATATTGGACCCTGAACTTGATGAAACCGTTTGGTCAAATGGAATTTCTTGTTTAAGGTCTGGAAAATGTTGAACATATTTATTTTCTTGTGGATGATAAATCGTATTCTCTACTTGGTACCGATCCTCAGAAGAAGTGGCTTCGATTATGGATTTCGTTAATATATTTGATGTCTTGATTGATGTTTCCAAGTTGTTTGAAAAAGCGTCCGTGTAGAAATTTTGATCTGGCCGAAACCTCCATTGTCTCCCACAACGAGCCCTAAAGCTATAGCCTCTGATTTCAACATGCATTAACTTCAACCCTTCATACCGGTTTGCCGATCTCCGCCCTGCGACTTCTTCCGCTTTCCTTTGGTGGAGGAGAGCCGGCGTGGACGACGGTTTCAGGACGCTGACGCCATCAACAAGGCTTACAAGGCTCATGAACGTAGCCACATACGGACTACATCCTCGCATCCACGATCTGGTGCCATTGTCAGGATTGTGGAATGCGTTGTCTACTTACGCTTTTCTCCACTCTTCACCTTACTTCTTCCCCAGTGTATCCATTCCATGCAACCTTCACTTTCAAACGCCTCCTCCGTTATTGTGTCCACAGCCGAGTGGTTTAGTGGAAGCGTGCTGGGCCCATAACCCTGAGGTCCGTGGGTTGAAACCATGCTTTACTAATTTATGCTTTCCTTCTTCTGCCCTCAACTCTTCGAACTTTCTTTTATAGTATCGCAATTTTTTTTATCATATTGAGATTATTATGGACAATTAGTCTCTTTCTTTACTTGGTACAATTACTTCAATTTCAGTGAGGTGATATCCTCGACTCCGTGGTGAGTGATGTGGTCGATAAAGAGAATGTGTCAATGATTATATGTAGAACGAATAAAAGCATGGCCCCAAAAAAGACAGAGAATATTGTCATGGTGAATTCCAGGGCGGTTAAAATGATTGCGATACGGTGTCCCAACAGGAATGACTTCAAAATAAGCAATTAGTCAAGCCAGATAGAATCATTGACTGGCCAAGTATCGGTTCATGAACACGGGACGACCCATGTCGGCTATCAAAAAAGTTGGGAAGGGGACAAAAAGTTTAAGAAATTCCTCACAGAGTTCAGAAATTGACAATTCATGAGCTCTCTAAGTACTTAAAATTTTCCCATGCAGACATTCATGGAGGTGTATCGAGGTTTCACTTTTGTGTGGATGTCGATGATCGCTCAACCTTTGGTCATCGTGTTAAAGGTCTTCTTATCTACGAATCCTTTCTATCTGTGGAATACCTTCAAAGTTCATGAGATGTTGTAAATTCGTCTACTTCCACGCAAAATGTTACGGCCCTTCGAATTTTTTCAGTAATTAAAAAAAAATCATCACGCATATTCGAAGACTAATTCAAAGTATCTTTTGGAACTTTATTCTTTAAAGATCAAAATGAAAACCAATGAGCAAGAAATTTTGCTCACGCTCCCCAAAGTTGAAACCCAAGATACGTACAAGAAGTGATATCTGTACATCAAAGAATACCAGAGTTACAGAACATGCCTACTGAGACATTCAGTTCAGGAAAAATATCAAGTTTCGGATGCATGCACTGGGGGCATATTTGGGGGGGGGATATCCTCTTTTTTTTGTCCTACCGAATTGGGTTGAAATAGAAAGGTCAAACTTGTCACATCAATATCTGAGGTGATTGCGTGTTCAGAGAATTCTTAAAGTTTTGAGTTGTATACCCTCAGGGGGCAGTTTATGGCTGCGTTGGCTTTTCCAAATATATTTTTCCACCATCAAAAAGAGCAAATGAATAAGATTAAAACATGGTTGACACGTAGTTCTCCAAATACTGATTTCAGTAAAAAAAAATTATACTTCTTAGGTAAAGCCCCTCGGGGCACTTTTTCTTTAAAAATGAGTGATTTTATTGAATCTTTTTAGATCAGTGAAAAGGATAACTGTTTATAACTAAGTTGAGACTTGGAGTAGATGTACTTGTTCGATTGCAGGGTGCAAGTCCTACTTTTCAAATATGACCCATCATGGCAGATTATGAAGAGATTTGAAGTTAGGCACACAGAAACAATCGGAGTAGTTATTTTGATTAAATTATCGACTAGTTCTCTATCGATACACATTTCGACAGGCACATACTTTTAATGCATTTTTGCCACTCTGAAAATAAATCACTGAATGAATTTATATTAGACCACGAAGCGCCGAAGGTGCGACCATAGCGAGTTTGTTTGCCTGAAGAGCAAACAAACTCGCTGGTAGACCATATTTACAATGCGTATCCAGTTAAGACAACATGGTATTATAACCTCCTCTATCAGTGACCACTTCAAAATCTTTATCTCCCTTACCCTTAACAACATAAAAACCAACCACTAAAAAAAAGGTTTATCTGCTACCAACTCACCATCCTATGCTCCCTTTCAGACCCTAATGAACTAGCTGAAATATCAACACTTACCGGCATTCCCTAATCACTAAAAACACCATACCAAAACATATATTCCCAAGACGTAGCTTAAAGTAAAAACCCTTAATCAGTAAAAAGGCATGCACCAATTCATTAAGGAACGAAAGTATCAATACTTCCACAAGCTTCCAATTAAAATTGGTTTTACTGGAATATATTTAAATACTATCGTGTTGCAATCAGAAAAACACATTAAGCGAGAAAAATACTCATATCAAAATGTAATCAATAACAAGGGAAACCACACTCGCCAGTTATGGAATAGCCCTAAATAGGCCGTGGGCCTAACTAAGCAAATATTAGCACCCCCTGTCCTAGAATTTATGAATAGAGCGGTATATAGGCATGTTCAGTATACAAAATGAATAATCCCTTCTCTTATCGTACATAATGGTCAGTATCTGCGAATTTGAGATACTTAGGTTTAAATCCAAGTAGTGTGCCTTAAGAAATGGTGGTTGAGTTGTCTCTACAACTTCCATACAATCCAGATAGATGTTTTTAGTATCACGATCTATCTTGTCATTGTTAATGGCCAGGAGATCACTATGTATCGGAATGTAAAGGCATAATTCTCAGAGAAAGGATTTTCTTTAATAAATTGTGATTCATAGAAAAACAGGAAAAGGTTTGCCATGTTCGTGGAATAGGTACTGTCCATTGAGATTCCGACTACTTGCTAAAAAAGTCGATTCCCAACTTGGAAGTAATTACATTCTAGGCTTGTTTTGAGTAGTTGAGAAAACCTTCCCTTGTTTATTTCACCTTTCTTGCCAAACTTGCATCCAACAGGCAGAAACCTCTTGAAAAGAGCAACGATGCAATTATGGAGTAGGTCATGGGGAATTTTTGTATATAGAGTTGTAAAGTCCAATCCAATCCCCAAATGGGGATCCGTTCGTTCTTGCATCCACCAATTTGCCTGAGTTACGACCACACAGGTCTGAATCCATCGGTGCTATCCCCGAATCCCACGCGGATCGATATACCCTATGCAACCACGGGCACCCGTCGATGCCCATTATTTTCAGGGTCTCTGCCCGGATTTCGTCAATGTAAGAAGACTTTCCGTTATTCAAGCTGCCTAATATCTTTTGACAAAGCGGCTGCTAGAGTAGAAATTTCATCAGCAATTTTTGGCCTAAAAATGTCATGCTCGATCGCCGACTGTTTTATCCTTTTTCTCCGACTTGCGCTCCCTTTGTAGCCCCATATGGATCATTTCACGTGTGATGTAAGGAGCAAATGATGCAGTGAGTAGAGAAAGCGGGGACATGCGTAAGGCAATCTGTTACGTAAGTTCAGATTTGAGACCCCTCACCCCGTGGGATAGGGATCTGTGAAGTGTGTTGTGTGCGTGGTTTGTAGTTAATCGCCCTACCGGGATCGTTAGTAAATCTTCTTAACGGTCACTTCCGAGTTTACATGCTGAGTTTGCCGTGCCAAACCCTAGACTCAAAACAATCCTCGCCACGTACTAAGAACATTAATTCACACACATAACAGACGAGAAAAGATCACGTCGGAATTTTGTTTTACTCTCCGAACCACTTTCTCGCTTAAATTCTCACTAAATTTTTTTTTCAGATTCACCAATACCTGGGGAAAAAAGTTTAGGTAAATGGGAAGTTGTAAAGTGATAAAACCTGTTCAACCACTCCTCTTTTCTTTGTCTTTTCTGGCGATTCCCAGAAATTCCGATTTTCTCTTTTTCTTCATGCATCCTCATCGAGGAATGACCTTTCTCAGAACTCTCCATGATTTCTATGTGTACCTAGTATATCCCTGCGTTTTCTTGAAATGTGTGCATATGCGCGATGACGGAGAATAAAGGTCTAATCTTTCTAATCCAGCTTGTTCTAAAGGTCGCAAGTTTCATGTGAGGAGAATGGAGTTACTATTTGTGATACTCTTTAAACAGGGCAATTGATGGAAATCGAAAACTTTCTGACCCTTAAAGAGTGGTCATTTCATGCATGCGCGATTGGGCCGTAGACCTCGAGCATCAACACTCAGCATAGTAAGAATAGATTTTCCCAATCTGGTAGGCGAAGACTGGGCTTAATAGCGACAGCCTAAGCCACTTGATTTTCTTAAAAAGCAGTCTCATTTAGAAGAGGTTGGATTTTGTCCCAGATCCTGATGGGGGTAGTGCAGATGGGGAACTTGACAGTGTTTCTATCGGATACCCTGGTGAGTGCATTCACGACTGGGGCTGCAGTCCACGTCGCCACATCCCAGATTAAATACATATTTGGACTTCCCGTCCCAAGGCACTATGGATTCACCAAAGTCATCAAGGTCAAGAACCTTGATGACTTTGGTCATCTTCCTCGCTCTCCTCCCTCATTCTCATTCTCATCCATTATTTTCCACCATGATTATCACTGAGAATGACTCCATTATCCTAGACACGCACGAGCAAAAGACAAGTTCTATCAAATCTGAACATCATGAATCCTTGTGCCTATTTAAACTCCGAAAGCGAAAAGTATTAAATACACTTGGGAATGTTCCACAATCCTGGTAATTGAATCTCAAATGCGAGCATAGAATTCATAATTGTTTCGTGAACTTTCCACACTTCCAACTTTGAGTTATCGAATACTCTCTTCAATGGTTTATTTGCCCTATTACTACTACATGTCTTCATAAAAATACACCGAGCATCGGACTTTTCAAGTTCAAAGAGCATCCCACACAAAATGATAAATTTTGTATCTGTCCATTGGACCCAGGACGGGGGTTACGGGGTTAAATCCCGAGTGGAACGATGCACCTTTCATACAGGGTTTCGTACGGAATTAAAGTCTTCTTTTTACGGGTGAGGTTTTTCCTCGAGCGTGTGGGGGCTGAAAATCGAAAGTGGAAGGCACATCAAACACCCTTGAATGGATGAACGAACTATTATAGTTTGTCTAGTCCAACCTTGCCACACTTATAATCCTGAAAGAATCGTTAAATGCCAGCCATCTTCCTTTCCCCTTAGGGGAAAGGGTGATTTCCCTTTCACCTCTCCACCAGACAGTGGCGCGACGCTCCTGGGGAAGAATCACGTAAAACAGGCAATGCCGGCGTTGCAAAGTTAGACCGAATCCACATATATAATACTCAGTTTACCGAATCACCTAACCATGAGGGATAAATCGAGCGAAGGTAAGAGTGGTCTCATATTGCTTGTCCTGGTCTAAAACCGTGCACAAAAACATCATGTGTTAATTGATTAATTATTTAAAAAGTTGATTAATTTCTTTCCTTGAAGCTACCTTTTTAGTGCTCTCTCTTCGATCGGAGTAAGCAGTCTCTTCGATCTCAACGAAGCCCTTCACATCTAATTTCAAATTGCATTTTTCTTACCGCTGATTTACCATGAGGGAAAGACTTCCGACCCGTCGAATAATGCATGTGATATATCAATCTCAAGCTCTTGATGAGTAGATTGCGTTAGTGCATATTTTAGCTGCGAAATATGAGAAAAGAAGTAGTACTTTTATTGCGTAGTCACGTTGAACGGAGGGCGAGACTGCCCGTTTTCATTGGAACAGGAACCCTTATGTGTGGTGACAGGCAATATAATATAATGTCACAAACCACGGGTCAATCATCCTCATCATCGGCCTCCTCGACTGAAGAAATGACGTACACGGAGACCCGAACTTTCCGGGGTGAGATCACCAGGGGGTTTTGTCTCGATCGACCTGGTTATTGGCGAATGCGACGGATCCATTGGCAAGATGCCGTTCTTGAGGGCGGAGTCTTAAGCGGAGAGCAACGCTCCGAATTCGATGGATGTCCTCTATACCGCACCCGACCTCTCGAGACTACTGCCAAATGAATTCTCTGTTTCTGTCAAGGAAAGACACAATAGGGTAATTGGAGGAGTATGGCCCTACAAAATGAAACCTGGTTATTACGGCCGATCAGGGTCGAATTTTTTAATGTTTCTAAAATACCAATTTATATATCCTTTACTAAATCACATGCATGGATATTGCCCCTTAGGATCTTTTCCAAGTTCGTCCCAAGAGGCCATATAACCCGGATTGCTGGAGGAATATGGCCAATTCTTAGAAAACAACTCAAGGTTTTCCAGGTATGTGTGAACTATGCAATAACAAGCTGAGAACCGTGAAACATAATAAAGGAGGCTATGCAGTAGACAAACAAAAGCAAAAACTGCATTGAGGACTTGCAAAGAAGTCGACATCATTACCTGACACAAATACCTGTTGTAGAACACAGGATTGAAAGGTTTTGGCTCTGAGTAGCATTGCACGTGATTGGGAAACTGTATCTAGAGACTGTGGGTGTGAGAAGAGTGACCAATCTTAAATTAAAGTGAACATGCGCTACGAGGGTAAAATAAGAGGGCTTACATTGCAGAAAAAAGCGTTGTGTAGTTCTCGCATACATGGTAAAATAATGACAAAAAATCACAGAAATCCTTTTTAACTTTTTAAACGAGGAATATTTCCTTGCATTCAAATTTCGTGCCACGAAAATGACCGGTGTAAGTCAAGAGGATGTAGGCGGTACAACAGCATATCCTCATGCACTGCCTCCTCATGTACTGCATATTTCGTTCAGATGTTCAGTGCGTCTATAGATATACAAGGTGTTCGTATCTTAACGCAACATAGGGAATATTTTTCCGTCCGTAGGTGGAGCTCCGGAAGTGCAGGAAATGAAGGATGTGACCATATTACACCAAATCGGGAAGGCCTTACGCCCCCATATTAGCTTGCATTACAAAATTGGCAACACTGTCTATAAACCGCAAGTGAAGGAGCTCGCACTTTCAAGGAGCATTCTGAATGGACCATAGAATAACTTCGAAGAAATGGTTTCTGTCCACATGCTGCTATTAGGAAACATACGCCCATGTTGCTTTGGCCTTATATTAGTCTCAGGGTTATTGGTTAAAGAATCGCCTGTGTATGGCTTTATAGTCATCACTGTATCCCGATTTCCTGTTTAAAAAATAGATTAATGAACATCTCCAACCATTTCGACAATTGCATGTACTCTTCGATAAAACTATTTATTTAATTCGTCCAAAATAATTACTCATTCTGTAAGGGGATTCATTGTGAACGGCCATATTACCCAAAAGACCATATTCCCTCAAGTTAGCCTACCCAAACAAAACAAATTATCAAATGACTCAGAATTCGATCTGTATCAGCAAATATTCCCACCATGTACATAGAAGCTGTAAGCACTGACTACGGAAGTTAAGTAGACCAGAATACAAACAGTCTTTAGTCATATAAAGTTGGAGCATGCTTCCACTCGTAATGTGGCATTATCATAAACCGCTGTACCCTGCTGGAAAAATTGTTCTGCCAAAAACCCATGATTTTTCCTCAAATCTTAGGACTTCCTTAGAAAAAAAAATATTAGGTGCGTCATGATGACCTGACAGGACTGGGTTATTAGATTCAGTTACGGGCATTATGCACTAAATGACATCTTGAGCAATTTAGCATCTTCCAATATCTCAAGTCAAACAAGAGTTTTAACAAGTCACAAGGGCAATCATCAATATATCCTATTTAATTGCTATCTGCGAAACCCGAGTAGTATAAGACGATCCCAGAGAAGTCCCGTTTGCATCCCAGCGTCCCGCATCCATTGCGACCCATATTCGAGCATCCCAGATCTTGGATTTGCGGTAATGGGAAATCAACAAGGAACATACTGGGTATGTCTTTAGACTGCCAACTGCTACAACGGAATTGGGCATACTCATCAATGATCTCGCCTCACCTAATTAGGGTGCAATCGAACAGTTATGGTGGGAGATCCGTGGGGCAACTGCAAAGATCGTGCTAAAAATTTGCTATAGGGTGATTTCATGCCAGACCGCGCAATTTTTTATCCGACCCCTTCCAATTTCAATTAAACTCGGCATGCTATGGTTCCTATTGAGGAGACAAATTAAAGCAAATTTCAGCTTCATACATGATATACTCCGAAAATGACAATCAATATAGAATTCCACCATTTTTGACCACTTTTGTCTCGGGTATCACATAAATTGTCAAAATTCCGTTACCAATGGCAGTGAAGACGTGAATATGATATTGTTGCATAGGATATACAATTATTTAATACATGATGTACAACACATGGTGATGAATGCAATGACTTTGGCAAAGATGTCATGTAATAAACGTGATATTTGTTTTGTGCTTGATCTCAATTCCCACAATTGATTTCGCTGAAATTCTAACACCTCATCAAACATTTCTTTTTACATGTACATCAAAATTTCATTCTGGGTTTTTGCTTATGAACAGAGATATAGGCATTTTTGTAGATCACCTTCAAAACATGCGCTGGTATCACAACACCAGAGCCATGGGCTCGTACCTTTATCAGCAATAACCTGTCCTAATCTCCTTGAATCAACGAAATATCAGTTCAGACAGCATAACCATGTCTTACACTGACAAAACTTTAACTTCCTTCCTTTTTTTCTGCCGAAAAATGTACTCCCACGAGTTAGTCCTTGGTTGGTCGGACGCAAGAAAATCATATAATTTTTACGTGCCTGACACTGGTACTGCCACCTTCAAACACACTAGAAGCATATCTTTGTGAGTTGATTATTCTTTCCTAGACAGAAGATAAACTTCATCGAATCAGTTTTGTCCGTTGCACAGGTGTACAGTTGAGGAGGGGACGTTATCATATCCCTTGCCGATCTTTGTCGACTCGCCTTTGTCGATAGCCGCTTTAATGATAATGAAGTTTGTCTTCTGTCTAGGAAAGAATAATCCACTCACGCTGATAAGCTTGAAAAGGGCCTTTGAATGCGGCACTATTAGTGGCAGGTACTTAAAAATTACATGATTTTCTGGTGTCCGACCGACCAAGTACTAACTCGTGAAAGTACATTTTTCGGCAGAAAATGAGGAGGAAGTTAACGTTTGGTAGGCGTAGGACATGTTTCGTGCTCTGTGAACTGATATTTCGCTGATTAGAAACGATTAGGACAGGTTATTGTTGATGAAGGTACAGGCCCATGGCTCTCGTATTTTGTGATGCTAGCGTAAGTTATGAAGGTGACGTACAACAATTTTCACATCTCTGTTGATAAGCGAAAACCGAGAACGAAATTTTTTTTGTACATAAATGAAGACATGTTTGATGAGGTTTTAGAATTGCAGCGAAATCGATGATGGGAATTGAGGTGAATATGGGAACAAATTTTACGTTCATTACATGACATCTTCGCCAAGGTCATAGCATTTATCACCATGTGTTGCAATCACCTAATAGGGAATTTTATAACACATGTAACTATACAAAATTCACGTATTCACCGCCATTAGTAACGGAGTTATGTCGATTTTTCTGAAATCTGAGGCAAAAGTGGTCTAATGGTAGAATTTTTGATTGATTGTCATTTTCGGAATATATCATGTATGGAGCTGAAATTCGCTTTAATTTTGTCTCCTCATTAGGAACAATAGCATGCCGAGTTTAATTGAAATTAGAAGTGGTCGGGAAAGAGTGTGCGAACTGGCGAAGAATCATCCAGAGGTCTATGTATACCCCAAAACTCTTCTTGCGAGGATGAAACAGCTAATTTTTCATTGATGCATAGGAACAGCGAGATCTCGAAGCAGGTATAGGCATTTGCAGGTTTGGCATATTAAAACCTCTGAATAGGTTTTAATATGCCAAACATGGATTGGTCTGTGACGATAGGGGGGAGTGAAAGGGGAAGTGAATTTCTCGTTGCGGTTCAAGATGTTCTTCTCGTGCAGAACCAAGAAGAAACTTATCGGGAAGAAGCTATACTGGAATTAGTTTTCGCGAAAAATGAAATCTGGCACTAGACTTTAAGGTAGAGGATAACGATTACGTGAAATATCAAGCGGGAGAAGAGCAAATGGACGAAGGCTATTCTATTCAATATACTATAATATGCCTAGTTTTGAGAGACTACGTAAATGCATTTCAGGCATCGACTGGGAGGGAATGTTCCATGGCTTGACGGTAGAAGATCCTTCGAGACGCTTTTGTAGGGCTTCATAGAGGAATGGTTCTCAAGAAGTCCAAGAAATTGGTTTTTATTTCGCCTGTTTATGTCTCAGTTTCTTAGTTGCCATGCATCACATAGGGATGTTATGTGCTATTCGTCCTCATCGTCCCTTACCGGGAAATGAGAGGGATGGATGAAACAGAGTGGACAATTTCTTATTGCAACTCAATCGGGAAAGCGAAACATTCATCCAAGAAGATTTTGAGGCTAGTCTTGCCATGGATGTGCCACAAACTCCCTTCTCTTCAACTTGACGCCAAGATGAGTGAAGATTGAAGGAAGAAAATGAGCCGAATATCGGTATTACCAGGAAGTCAGTCGAGTGTATCATCATCCACGGCAAGTCAATGAGAGTCAAGTCCAAGGAGCCATACTAATGTGATTGATTAGGTCTCCTATGAGCGCGATAGGACTCTAGAATTAATCAATGATTTCATCCGTTAGAGTCTCCAATTGTGAAAATTAAGTTAACACAAGCCAAATATCCAGATTTGAAGGATAAGAAGATTGAGGGTGTACTGAAAAGGATGTTACTGAAAGTGGAATCATATGACATAAGTGATGAGCATAAGGTAACAGAAAATGAAATCATCAGCCAAATGAAGGAAATCTTCCGAGCGTCCACAGAGAGAAGTGAGGAGCTAGAAGTCCTGACAGTACTTCCACAAGGCTATAGCATTCGGGGAATTCAACACGAGTTTGGTGCATCCAGACTTCCTGAATGAGAAATTTCGTTCTCTTCCAGGGAATTTACTTATTTCCTTGATGAATCTGTTTTGCACTAAAATATTGACAATTTTTCAACTCGTGACTTTGGATCATGACTGGTTTTCCAGCTGAGTGGCACTTCTCAGCGTCCTGCCACGGGAAATGAGTGTTAGACGAAGTTGAAGGAACAGTAAAGAGTTTGGCTGCATGTGCCAGACTCAAATTTTGTGACTTGGAAGACAAAAGTAGAGAGGCATAGTTCCTAGAAGAGAGATGTGTGCTATCACGTACGATGTATGGAACTCAAGACCTCATTATTTCATTGCATTGATAAAGGGAAATTTTCTCTCAGCGCGTTTTCCTTCTTTTCTGTTTCAAAAGAATAGAAAGTCACTGTCCTGTGAGATGATCTAGCAACTGAAAAGCTTCAATCCTGAATAACATGGTGTCCTTCAACTTGGTCCTGTTTTAGTTTGATTTACGCTTTTTCAAAGAATTGTTGCCAATTAACTGTCACTGTGTATTTTTGATTCTAGGCAATTGTATGGGGACTCTCATGAACCTGCTGTTACTCTGTTGTTCATAACTTTCGATCCCATGATGGTGAGAAGTTGAAATTTAGAGCACTAATTCAGAAAATGTTGCCAATGCTTTAATTTTATTAAGAAACAAATGTATTTTTCTCTAATTAAAGGTCAAAGGTCAGACCCTTTGACCTTTAACTTGAGAAGTAGCGTCAGTCACTGTCAGTCAGTTACTCAGTCACGTTCGTCTATAAACAATGACAAGCAAAACTATTCCAAGTTGTTGGTGTTTGCATGCTTTTAACTTCATGAATATCAAATAAATTCATACCATGTTTGGAGATAGAATAACCTTGATTCTTGGCTTACAATATCCATTGACTTTGTTTTGAACGAGTGTGTTTTCGTGGAATAATGGGCTCTCAAAGGTGCATGTGCTATTGAACCAGTTTTGCGACTTGTGTTCAGCGAGGTGGAAATGTGAGTTCATATCGTATTTATTGTAATCACCTTTAGTTTGAAAAGTTCAGCGACACGTCTGAGCATGCTCTCAATGAAGTCAATGCACACTTGTAGGGAAACACCTATCCAATCGAGATCCACATGCTCCCACAACGCAAGCCTCCCGCTCGGATCGTTGTTGTACTCCGCAGGTCGTATCCTCTGATGGAGCTACAGATTTTCCGAGGAATTGAGGTTCGTAGACTGTTCGTGCCCCTTTTGCACCTCAATTCCGTTGTCTTCAATTCATTTTCGGGTTGCCCTAGAGGTGTGCTGGGTGATTCCTTGCCGTTCCGAACGCTTTTCCCCCGACCCTTTCCAGTTTCAATTAAACTCGGCATGCAATTGTTCCTAGTGAGGAGACAAATCAAATTTCAGCTCCATACATGATATACTCCGAAAATGACGATAAATAAAGAATTCCACCAATTTGGACCACTTTTGTCCCAGGTATCACAAAAATTGTCAAAATTCCGCTACCAATGGCAGTGAAGACGTGAATATGATATTGTTGCATAGGTTAAAAAATTCCCTAATACATGATGTACAGTACATGGTGATGAATGCAATGACCTTGGAGAAGATGTCATGTAATGAACGTGATATTTTTTCTGACCATGATCTCAACTCCCATAAACGATTTCCCTGAATTTCTAAAACCTCATCAAACATGTCTTCTTTCATGTGCACACAGAAGTTCGTTCTGGGTTTTTGTTTATCAACAGAGATATGGACATTTTTGTGCGTCACCTTCATAACTTGCGCTGGCATCACAAAACACGAGAGCCATGGGCTGCACCTTCATCAACAATAACCTGTCCTAATCGTTTCGAATCAACGAAATATCAGTTCACAGAGCATGAACCATATCTTACGCCTACAAAACGCTAACTTCCTTCCCATTTTCTGCCGAAAAATGTACTTTCACGAGTTAGTCCTTGGTCCGTCGGACGCCAGAAAATCATATATTTTTCAAGAACCTGCCTAAAGTACTGCCGCATTCAAAGCCATTCGTAGCATATCTGCGTGAGTGGATTATTGTTTCCTAGACAGAACACAAACTTAATCGAATCAGTACTGTCCGTTGCCCCCTAGAATGTTTCGAGCAATTCGTCACCGATTATCCTTGTATAAATCTCTGAGTTCGTGCGCCCATCGGTGCTTAACGCAAAGATGGCAGCGTGAGAGTCCAAGGAGTCGCATGGTGACTCCTTCGGAGGTCATGCACCCAGAATTTATTAGAATTCCACAGTCAAACAAGTCCACAACTTGAACATGCTGCGATGTGAGCGCATCATCCGACTTTTTCCATGCCCACGTGCCCCCGACAGATCCTAGACAATTGATCTTGATCTTTTCAGAGCAATGGGCAAGCTTCCAGTGGTCCACGTTCCCGCAGAACACACCCGCCTAACCGCTTCGCTGGTAACAACGTATCAACAAAAATTAATAACTCAGGCCTAATTTGTAATTAGCAGCAAGAGCACAAAAAATATGAAAATGATAACGTTCAAATTTCAAACTGCCACACTTTGGACGAATAATATGGGATATCTCACGTCATCAGGGAACCCTCGACTGGATGCATCCAAATTCTCAGACATATCCGCCTTCTAGCATTCATGTGAGGCATGTAGCTGACGTTTCGATCAACCAGGCATTGGATAAATGGGATGATTTTGAGCTAGGCACGGGATGCGCATAAACTTTATTGGATCAATCTGACACGCGAATTGGCGGGGTAGCTCGGTTGGCAATCAAGCTTCTTGTTTGGCGATATCAGAGGGTTTTTTTTTTCGCCATCCGCTTACAGTGGCTAGCGGAACGTAGTTACCTGTGGTGGAGTGTACTACCAACAAAATGTTGTATGATACATGATCACATGAAAATACTGGATGAATATGCTACAGTGATATATGTTTCAGCCTAAAGAGTTGAGGTATGAGTGTATAATACTAATGTGCTGATATAATGGTTACATTCTACGTGGACATTCTGGAGCAGTAATGTTCGACGCCTCGCGCAGATCATTGCATCTGCTAGCTGTGCTCCTACCTTCCCGTGCATGCGCACTGTACTCGAGTCAAGTTTGCTTACGCCCAAAAGGGCGTAAGCAAACTCGACTCGAAACTTTCGTTTTCTGGTTGGCCACTTCATGGCGCTGGCACATTTAGTGGACCTCACCAATTTATTCCTCAATTTCGGTCAAAGGCCAAATAGTGAGAAAGTCAACATATTCTATGGAATGATCGTTCAGTAGGGTCAGTAAGGGTAGCGGTCTTTCACCGCGATCATTTTCTAATCCAATTGACTCATCATCCTACAAAAAAGGTTCACTTTCTCTCGCGAAGAAATGCTGCTCGCTTGATCTATGTTTATCCTGTCTTCTTGTCCTTGTCATCCTTGTCATCCTGTCTAAATCTTTAGGCAGAAGTACCGGTTTGATTGCTGAGTATAAGTCCTATTATTCAAATATGAAGCATCCGGTCAAATTATGAAGAGATTTGTAGTTATGCGCGGACGAAACAATGTGAGTAATTATTCCGATGAAAATATCGTTTGTTCTCTCGATACACATTCCGATGGGCAAAACCTTTTAATATGTTTTTGGCCCTTGGAAAATAAATTATTAAATGAATCACTATATTGGTAATGGGGCGCCGAAGGCGCGACAATAGCGAATACGAATAATCCATATGAAGTCCATCTTTAGCTTCAAACCTTGGTTGCGAAGCACCCAAGGTCCGAAGGTAAAACGTAAAGCGCGCGCGATCCTGCCAGGAATATGGGCCGTCTGACGAATCTTAGTGTTTGCTTGTCAATTCTACAAGCGGAACGCTTCAATATATGAATTAGACGTTGCAACAGAAACCTTTCGTTTCATGCGAATTCGTGCTTAAGAGAAATGAAACTTGCAAGGAGATAAAGTTCACCAAAAATCGCATATTCCCTCTCATCTCGCTATCTTTCAGACGGATGAGGAGACAAGGCTTGCCCTGTTCCTCAAAAGAGAGCGCTGGCACCCCTCAATGCAGTGCCTCCTGCCTGCTGCCGGGAATCCAGACATTTCTAGCAACCATGATGGAATATTGGGGAATCGTCCGTTCTTCCCCACTTCTGTTCGCAAGGGCTATGCAAAGAAGTCCAACACAGCAGTTCCATCGTGGATGTGCATCTATCAAAATGCAGGATGTTCGAATTGCAAAATTACGTGCTCTTTCATCGCTGATTCCATCACCCTTAATCCTTTAAAAGCGCTTACGACCGACGCAAGGATTACAATGAAGGTGAGAGTTCTTCGAACGCTGCATTGAATTCCCTGATTGCCGCCGCTTTATTAGCTGGCAAACAAATTAAAAGTGTAACATATCGGTGACGGGAGCCTGCAGTCAAGAAATGAACATAGGAAATCGTGACTGGGCTTGTGGCTGTAAGTTCCCTCTTTTCCTCTATTCATATGAGCTGCTGTATGATGCTAGCCGTTGATGTTTCTGATACTGAGACTCCCCAACATTTTGGTGGTTGTGGTCTCGGGTATGTGCCGACTCTGAGAATGCTTGTTGTATTAATAGATGGCAATGGGAGACATTCTCGCATAGGTTGGAGATTGCGCTCTGCAAGCATCCTGCTTTAAATTTGATCCATACGCCAATTACGGATTTTTTATTTTGCTTCATGGGTACCATGCACCATTGACGTACTGAAGTGACACGTGAAATGACAGGTGAAATGAGTTTTGACAAATGACATTCGCATTCTCAGTGTTGGATTGCCGTTTCAAGTTTAGAGATATTACTGAATTATTTATCGTTGCCTTTGATGACTCAATGCTAAATTTACATTTTCGGGCGCCAAGAATAGCCATGAGTGAAATGAGCCCCCCTGGCTTTATGCATATGACATTTCCCAAGTGGTCACATGAACGTTGAAATGACGTTCATGACGTTCGAATTGTGTTAAATAGTTTTTTGGAAGTCCACTGTACCCCGATGAGCAACTTTTGCGCTCACAGCTAAGATTCCGTTTGATTGCGAAAGAAGTTGCATGAGAAGAACATTCATTTAATGTCCAACATGTTTTAATCACTCATAGACTAAAGTGCGAAAGTCCTTACCCCATGCAAAAGCAAACTTTCTGGAAGTTTACCTCTGGAAATTTCGGGATATGTTTTTATAGACCTTTCTAGATGGTGAGGAAAAGTATATATAGCTGTGAAAACCGCAAATCGTTATAAACATTCTTGAGTTGGGAGAAAATGCCTCGACAACGAAATAATTATTCGTCGAAAAAGAAGCGGCCAACTATTTTACACTTCTGAAGCAATGGCCATGGATCCGGTGCCTTCGACTGACGAAGATCCCCTTTCGGACTGTCAAGTACAATATTGCCATGATCAAAGAACACGATACGGTAGAGAAACCATGAGACAACGGCGAAAGAACTAGTGCAAACTTTGTTTCAGAACCGAGGTCGACAAGTGTCCTGATAGACGGTACGACGCCAGCTCAAATGGAGGGGCAACAAGCCTAAATACGGCGCCAATATTATCACAGAAGCACAAAGATGCGCGCGTACAGTGGGTAATTCGACACGAGAACGACGATTGCAGCCGAAAGGAATTCACGTGAGACCCCATACCGATTATTCAGGAATATGATTCGTCGATGGTCAAAGAATCCAAGAGGCGAGGTGAGGTGAATCCCGAAGAACAGACAGATAATGGTCAAGGGGCGGCCGCAGTGTCATTGGCCTGGTCGGCTGTCATTCGTTCTAAGGAATTATGGATGGCCCTTACTACGTAGAAAAACCTTCAGGATCAGCTCCTCCGTAGCGCCATAAGGCGTTTCGGTCGACGTTGGCTGCTGCAGCATGACGACGATAACAACCACAGAAGTCGAGTGACGAAGCAGTTCCAACTCGAGGAAGTATCCGAAACGATCGACAACCTTCGAATAGACCCGACGTCGATCCGATGGAGAACCTGTGGTCTATCCTCAAACAGCGTTTCGGGAAGTGGGAACCAACAAATTTTGACGAACTGGACAAATTTCTGCACGAAGAATGGGACAGAATCGACTTGGTCTCTCTAAGTGTGATCAAGTCGGATAGAGCGTGATGTATAGCTTGGATTGATTTGAAGGAAGAGAGGATAAGCTAGTAATTATGAAACTTTGTATCTTGTCTAATCTTTGAATAAAATTGGTATTGATATTCATCCCATTCTGCCTGAGAAATTCTTAGAATTTGGGGGGTAAATACTTTTACACCTAGGCGTTTCTATCGGATTGATCGGACAACGGTCTGAATCTCGTTACATGGAGAGAATCACATGGATATTTATTGGAATATTCTTTTATTTGTTTCTTGTTTTTTATTTATTTAAATATATATTGCATATATATATATTCACAATCAATGTATTCATTTCTTCTTGAAGGCAAGTCTACCATCCCTGTTAGGAAATAAAAGCATTCATGGAAGCAATAGGAATAAGGGTTTCTCAATGAAACATGTTTATTCTAGGCTATGAGATTGTGAACCCTACCTCACGCATTCACACATGCATGTTTCTGTCATATCTCTCGATTGTGTGCGGGCCCTCCCCTCCTTTCAGGATATGTTCTGCCAGTGGAACCCACAGTCTATCTCAGTGTGGGATTGGTGCAGCTCCCAGGTGAGATTCAGAAACGAAATCAAAAAGTGGATTCCAGTTGTCTATGCACACCAGCAACTGTCAAGGTCTGCTCGAGGATCCATTTCCTTTTTCTTAGTTGGAGGTACTATTTATGTATTTTGAATGTATGTTTGCATACCGTTGCTTATCCTGATTTCAGGCCCTTACCTGTAACGCAGGTCCAAGGAGTTTTTCATAGTCCTCAATAACTACATCCACGACTTCTACGCCTATAGACAGATGTTATAATTCCATTCGTGCAATAGTGTGATCAAGCTGCAAGACCTGGTTTCATTAGGAAGACGATGTCTTCTCTAACGAAGGCAGGAACTTCGGCGAACGTTCAAGGAAATGAGGCAATATATGGGTTTACTTTCGATTTTGCGTTTGGAACATTTATATTGACGATTGCGTAATTCTCGAAGGAGATTCCACTAGATTCAATGCCACATTGAAGTAACAGGAAGCGTATTCAGAGAATAAAAAAGACTGACGGACAAATATAGAGTACATTACAAGAAGTCATACAAACGAGTCATTATTGGCAATCCAGCGGATTATAACAGCTCTCTGTTTCTCACTGTTTAGGTAAGGACAAAATAAATGCCTACCATAATCCTGCGCCCAGTCGAGTAGATAGAGACTAAAAAGGCAAAATTTTTTGCATCCAGCGAACGAAAAACATTTTCGATATCCAAGACAAGCGGTTTCCGGCATCTGCCGCTGATTCAATTGCTGAAGAACCTGGCATGGATGGTCAGAAAATGAAAAGCTCGACCAAGGCCTACGAAACAGTTGTATCTTTTGACGAAAACAAGGAATCAGAAAATATTCAAATGCTGGATGAAGTGAAATATGCACGCTCCGATCGGAATCCATCTAGCCTCTTCGAATCAGTGCAGTCAGATGAAATTTTACTGACTGGTATCGATCCCGGATCGTGTCTATTACCTGTGGACTCCATGAAGGACATCAGTCATCAGAATGGAGGACGATCAGAAATTGACGGGAAAGCAAAACGTTTGATGTCAGTGAAGAACCACATCGCAGAACATGCTATCATGCAGGAGAAACAGAAGATCCCAATACATGTTGGACTATGGAAGATGAGAGAAACAAAAGTCAATTTGCCATCCACCGCATCAAGGATTTTCAAAAGGTTGTGCGTTGTCCTGTTCCTTGCTCTTGCAATGACTGCAATCGTATATTTAATTGCTTTCCTTCCATCAATGTTTATGCGACACGACAACACTCAGAAAGGATTAAGGAAAATGGCAGTCACGAATTTCACATCCGGAAATGAATCATTTGCTGTCAGGAAGTTTAATAACGAAAAAGAGTATGATGAATCTATCATTCCCAAAGAGGATATGACCCATGGGGAAGCAGAATTAACTACTAGAGGATCTGAAACACTCTCGACTGAGGAAAGTAGAGTCCCGACGTCTTCAAGCACGTTAAATGTTTCACGTGAGACGGTGATCTTGTTGAAAGAATTTCTGAATGAAATTAAATCTGTGCCTAAGATTTCACATAACGGTACCGTCTCTTATGTGGATTTGTGGGGATAATTCTGTGGTCCATGTGCTGATTTCAAGAAATAGGTTTTGATGAAGAATATCAGACAAATTTTCTGGAAGAAATGATCAGTATGAAGTTGAAAGTTGTTTCTGACTGTAAGTGGATGCGTGCCTCAAACGCTGAAATAAATCATTCCATCTCAGTTTTGCGCTTGACTAAATGAACTAAATGGAAGTATTTCCCCTTTCATGATTGTGTTCCTTTTCATGGATGAACCTCATGAATACCAAAATAAATACGTTTCCCACACATTGTCGTGTACGTCCCGATAATTGTCGATGTCATTATGCACTCAATGCCATTACACACTTTCAGTCTGAATCATGCACTTGGAAAAAATTAACATGTATGCCTATTAATGAAGAATTGGTTTTCGCTCCTGTTTATTGGTCTATGGCAGTGGTATTCGAAGTGTGGCCGCATGTAGCACATTTCATGGTTTAATGCGGCCCACTATGACTTCCTAATAATTGACTTGTCCACACTCAATCGCTTTATCGGCACTGATGAACAATAATGATTACCAATTGTTTATTATCGCTGAAAACTAATAAATTTAGTCGTTCTTTGGAAATATGTAGGTACATCAATTACCTGCTTACAGTTTATGCTATACCTGCTCATGTATTTTGGTGTGCACCTGTTAAATGCCTAATATTCGAAATCCGCATTTCATGTAGAGATAAACGTCTTTTTTATTTTCTGAAATATTTACCTATTTTTTATTTAGTATTTACCGAAAATACAAATTGTAACGTAGTAGCACCTCAAATCCATGCGTTTACATGAGTCCCCACTCCAAGTAGTAGCGGTTTTCGTTATTGAGAGAAATGGAAATGTGTGGAAGTGGTAGCAATAAGCAGTCTTCGATTGTTGCCCGTTTTTTTAACTGGGATCCCCTCGGATTAGAGGAGCTTGACAATGAGATCCATGGCTAGATGAAGGGTTAATCATGCAAAATTGTTGATTCTTTTTCAATGCAGTTCACTTCAGGTTGACTAATGTTATTAATGCGGCCCACTCTAAGTGGACCTAAGTGTCCACGTGGCCCTCGCCTCAAACAGTTTGGGGACCAATGGTTTACAGTAATGCCATGTCATCTTTCCTTCACATCATGCACTTGGCAGCTACCCCTGGAAACCCACCGAAGTGCCGAAGTGTCTTTCACATGTCCCCGCTATCTTCATTTTTACACAGGTTCACCTACAATCATTCACGCTTTATTGAGCTTTTCGTCAGACTGAAACTGACGTTCGAAAGAGTCCTACTGCTCTAACTCGAACTCGTTACGGCTTCCATAAGGTCTTACGTCCTTGGCATCTTTTATTGTTTGTTATAGGCATTTTGTTCAAGTCCAGCTATAGCAAAGAGGTCGACATCTTTTATGTACTATCGAATTAGTTTTTCAGGCGAACAAATAAACTTGTAATAGTCATACCTTCAGCTTTTAACTGTTGGTGAATCTGACAATGATATTAAGAAAGTTGCACACTGCTCACTGTACTTGAGCAACGCATAAAATCGAGGGAGTTTATAAACCTGTATACTGAATCTTAATTTACTAGGTTCAAAAAGTTTCGAGAATCAGGTCACCATGGACGAACGCTGTGTTGCATACCAAAATAAATTTTGCTGCAGCTTAGTTAGGGTTCCACACGTCAGGGGCAGATGAGCAATGACCTCAAGTGGCAATGACTGGGTTGCCCTATATGCAACGCTTCTGTTAGTCGGCGATCTGCATTCACCTCTTGAAAATATCGCGTTTCAGAAATTTCCAGCTCTATCAATGAAGAAACAGCGATGCACTTCCCGTTCCGAATTTTCTGGCGCAGCTGCATTTGAACCGCTTCATCCGCAACGTAAACGTGGAGTTAAGGAAACGCTACTTACTGATTTTGATTTAGCGGAGGAACTATATTATCAGAAGGTTACGACCTCGTCATAGCCAAATAATAGACCTTGCCGGGTGCTTCAAAGCAGTAGGAACCATTGCCTGGAACGTCAATGGTCGTTGAGGGAGAAAGGAAGGAAACGCGTTTGCATTGTTGTTCTGCCCGATAAGCTCGCAAAAATCGGGCGTTTTCACCTTCCCACATCCAAAACGTTAGGTTTTTTAGGTGAATACTCAGACGGATTCGAATGGAACACTTTCCCACGATCGTGACAACAATATTGCCGAATTTTTCCTTTCTCCGCTTTGAAATGAACTGCCTAGCAGCACTTAACCACATTCATGAGGCCAAGATCGTGTGGAACGGCTGGATTGACGTCGGGCGTCCCTGCCAACCAGTATGAGTTAGTGGTTCGATGTGTACATGGGATGCTCTCCACACAAAGTTACGGCCTCATTAATTCAAACCGGACGTCCGAAGGTACAACGAGGTACGGAGGTAAAACATATAGCGTGTGCGATTCTGGCAGCTAGCTAGGAGTAGTTAGTTATACATACTACCTACGACGGCGGAGGAGGCTGTGGAGGTGGAGGCTGTGGAGGTGGAGGTGGAGGCGGTGGAGATGGAGGCGGTGGAGGTGGAGGCGGTGGAGGTGGAGGCGGTGGAGGTGGAGGCGGTGGAGGTGGAGGAGGTGGAGGCGGTGGAGGTGGAGGCGGTGGAGATGTCAATCTATGGAAAGGTGCAATATTTGCAGCAAGTGTACATATCTAAGCCATGGGGTCCGTACACCTGCACGACCCCTCTTTCAGCGAGAATCCCATTCAGGTTTGAGCCATTGATATGCAAAACAATTGCAGAGAGAAACACAGACCTAAACAATGTAATTGGTTTGGTGCACCTGCATGGTACCTACTCCCTTTGAAGCTATTTCAGACTGAATATCGTGTGTAATTGAGAAGTGATAAATTATGTCTTTTATATAGTAGATAAAATGAAAATTTGATGGGTACTATTCACGTATTCAGTGTGAATGAACGATCGAATGAATGAAATTCTAAATCACGATATAGAATGGGGTAACCTTTTCAAAGAAGCTATGTCTCAGAGGGTTTTTTTGCATAGGTTCAGTGTGATCATGTCTTGTCTTGCTAATAGTGATTTACATGTTTGTAGCTGCATACGTGGGAAGGAATATATTTAACACCCACGTGTGGGCACTCTTTTATTTAGTCGAGAAGATGGAAGGGGACACTATAGATGCTGCTCTCACCAAGAACAAGAATGTTCTGGCGTTGCTGACTGAAAATGGGCGCAAGAAGACTTTCCTTGACATTCCTGCGATTGCAGATTTTGTCAACGTCTCGGAACTCATCAGATGGGGATTCTATCTGGACATCGATCCAACGACTGCTCAAGTGAATTCCAAGAACGAAGAGGAAGTATTGAACATCATCGTTTGTTGTGCTTTTTGCAATGGGAAAGGCAGTTTGAAGAGTTTCGTCAAGAGCGAACCAGGTCAATCCATTCGCTCTCGTTATCGCCGTTTCCCACCTGGGTACGATGCATATGCTACTCCTCTAAGTGTCTATCAACGTCATAAGGAAATAAATTGGATGTGCCCTCTGTTGACCGGTGAGTATCTTCCGAACGTGGAATTTTCATTCCGAGCTCTGAGCAGATGCTATCCCGACGATGATGAAGATTTCAATCCAAACCGGAGGAAGCTCCTTGGTTACAAAACCAGATTTCAATCTTTTGAGTTTTTTCCGAAGAAATTCATCGTCTCTGTTCATGAACTGGCGAGATGGGGCTTATACTACACGGGAATCCGAGATGAGACGGCTTGCATTTTTTGTCGTGTAATTCTTCACAACTGGGAGTTTCAAGATTCTCCATATGAGGAACATAGAAGATTTTCTCCAAACTGTCCTTTGATTAAAGGACGCAATGTTATGGATATCTCATATGATGATCCTCTCAAATCTGAAGTCATCAAGGAAAGAGAAGAGAAGAATCGAGACGTTTTGGACGCTATCACCGATGTTCAAAGCAGACGTTCTCGTTCGAATTCCTTCAAATCTGGTATGTTTCAAGTGGTAATCTAAGTAGCTATATTTCTTTATTCTCATGAGATCTTTCGTTCTCAGACTCTTCAACGGAGCTAATCATTGACGATGGTGAAGATTCCTGCAATCATCACCCTCCGGCAGACGACAAAATACGATCATTACCAGATTCTCCAAATTTCAGATTCCTCAACGACCTCCTATGAGCAACATGAGCTCATCATTGACGATGGTGAAGATTCCTGCGATCATCATCATCATCATCAAACAGTCTACGAAGTACGAAGACAATAATGCAAAAGTCATTTTGAGTAAATTGCATGATTCATCGACTGTTTTCCATTCTGTTATCCAACCGATGTGTTTTTGTACATGGTATCACGTTATTCACTCTGAATTTCATGGGATTATGTATATACTTACACTTTTGAAAATAAAGTACATTATGCAAATAAAATGCAATAACTGATTTATGTTCATGAAAAAAATGGAGCAGGCAGGAAATGGAAGAGAGAAAAGAAAAGATTACATTGAGAAACGCTGAAGTTTTAGCAAGGAAAGACCCAAGAAAGAGGAAAGCAAAATAACCTCGCAAAAATGTGAAAGTCAAGTTGGTCAGACACCCGCAATACCAGATGGAGCAAAGAAAGTGCATGATGGTAGAACGAGATGTATTTGGAGAAGGCAAGAAACTGAGAGCCCGGCGTGGGGATCGAACCCACGACTATGAGGTTAAAAGCCTCATGCTCTACCAACTGAGCTAGCCGGACTTTGACAGAAGGTTTTCTTCATGAACTATAATATAAACGAAAATTGGAAACAGGCAGGAAATGGAAGAGAGAAAAAAATGATTACATTGAGAAGCAAGGGGATTTAACGGGCACGGGAAGAAGAATGCGAAAAAAACCTTGCAAAAAATCGAAAATCAAGTTGGCCAGACACCCGAACCGTGGGAAGACGCCAGTGAATTTCTAACGGCTGCAAAGTCTTTTCCTTGCTTATTTTATTAGTTCACTTTTGTCTAAACGTGTCCTGTTTTTCTCTGCAGTGCGACTGAATATTAGTTAAAAGTTTGGCTGCGTGCGAAAGTATTTCAAGTTTTTTCTTTATTTTAGATGTCTCCTTTCCTGATATTGATATTGATGGGGGGATTGGGGGGTGTGATTCCCTTGTGCGATCGAGGGGAGCCGCCTCCCTTCCCCCCATCTAGGAACCGAACCATCCGTGTGCCAGATGGGCAAGTTACCCTAGACTTTGCCTGTCTGGCACATGGATATCCCGAAGGAACCTTGCTCCTAGCAGGGAAGGTTACGTGTTTGCATCGTGAGGCCTTCCCTGCAGTGATTTTCATGGGAGATTGCGAATGTAAGCATGGAGAAAACGCTTATCATAATATTCTATAAATGAATGTTACTATTCGTGAACTGGTTCTTTTACAGATCCAGATGAAAGCACCAACAATACAAACAAACAGATTGGTTAGTATGTTGATTTTACTTGGTTACTTTTAATCATTTCATGAAAGGAATATGTATTATTAATTTATTTCAGCCCTTGCTATAAGCCTCCCATTGGTGGTGGTGTTTGTGCTGACGGTTGGAGTATTTTTTTTCTTTCTTTTTCGCCGTGGCCGCTTCGCCTACAACAGCGATGACCCTTCCCCTCCTTCCATTCCGCCACATAATAATCATGGTGTGATGTAAGGAACGCTGTAGTATCTAAATCTCTTTACTCGTTTATTGAAGCATTGAAAGAATATTCTTTGCATGTATGTTCATTCATTACAGTTGGATACGGGAAGACCTCCTAACCGAGGGAGGGGAGGCTCGATTGATTGCATTGTAATTGTAAGACAAAAATATAGTAAATCTTTATTTAAATTATGCGTTGTGTTTGGATGTATACTCGTATCATTTGTTCAATATCTGACCAGGAAGAAGAGGAGGAAGAGGAAGAGGAGGGGGAAGAGGAAGAAGGAGAAGAAGAAGAAGAAGAAGAAGAAGAAAATAAGTTTTTTTTTTCATATTTAATAAGAAATTTTCATTTATTGTTTTCAATTCATAATTATGAATATAATCCTGTTCTTTCCCAACTGTATGAGTGATTTTAAGTAAAAAGGAGAGTACAAAAAGGAAAGAAACAAAAAGGAGAGTATTGAAGATGAAGACAAATAGAAAAGGCTTCAACGTTCGAAATGAAAAGGGTGTTGTGGAACGTGATCTCCCTTCTCAGATAACCAGCACGGGATGTTGTCTTCTGGAGAATGGCTAAAATACGGTCTGATACCCTACTCCCGAGCGAAGCTATTCAAAACATGTATAAGGATTTCGTACTTCATTTGCAGTCTTGCTTTCGTGTGGTTGTATCCTGTTAGTGATTATCTCAAGTGTGCGCAAAATATAGAAACTAGATTGAAGTAGAAAAATATTTCCCTAAAATATCTTCCTATCTTCCATCGTTTAGATGAAGACCATAATAATTTTCATGCTAATGATCGGTGTGACTCCTCTGTGCGATAAAGGAGAGTCTCCTCCCTCGCCCCCATCTCGGAACCGAACTATTCGTGTACCAGATGGTCAAGTTGTCCTTGACTTTGACTGTCTAGTTACAGGTTATCCTGAGGTTCTTATGGTGCTCGCACAGGAGGTCATTTGCATAAATCGCAAGGCCTTCCCTGCGGTTCTCTTCCTCGGGGAATGCTTGGGTAAGTAGGAGCATTTGCTGTAAATCGAAATGAAGGAATATGAAAAATTATATTTGTAGCGCATTTGCTTCATAGACTTATTCAATGTCACAATTCCAACCATCCCATCTATTGTTGCTACCACCACCGCCACCGCCGTTTCCGCCATCACTTTTACTGCCACCGCTACCACCGTTGCCGCTGCCACTACCAGTACCATCACCATCACGGATACTTCTATCACAGCACCCTCGCCTCATTTCACATGGATTATGGCTATTATTGGTAGTAAAATTTTATCAGGGTAAATCTACCTACTTGAAATATGTATAATAATGACAAATGTTTTCATTGTTTTAGTTTTTGCAAGTACGCTTGTGGTGTTGGTGGTGATTGGAGGGGGTATATGGATCATCATGTATCGAAGAGCGAATCGATTTATGGAGTGAGTGTCAACGCACCTTTGCTATTAAAATAGTTAGATCTGATTTTACAAAGGCCATTTTAATCTTCCTAGTTTGTCAATGGAAGCCGTTTCGGGTACCCCCATGGATGAGTGAGATAATATGCGTATTTCAATTATGAAATATACACATTCTAACTATTCCGGTATTTTCATTTTTTTTTACCAAATAGGGAATTTAAACTCATGTGAAAGCTAACATAAAAATGAGGCATTGAGAAAATTTAAGTAATATTTAGGGAGGAGACGCTCATTGCGTTTGCGCACGAAGATAGACCAATAAGGACAGGGTAGGTAGAAAGCGGCAATGACGTGTAACCGATATCGGAGTCAGTGAACCTTGCTCATCCACAAGTGTGCGTGTATGTGTGTGTGTGTGCATGCAAGTGCATGCAAATCGGAGACTCAATGGATGGAAAGCAGTGGTCATGTGCTGTGTGCGCGCGGAGATTTAGCAGGAAAGATAATCGAGACCGTCATCGACGCACGCACCTCAACAAAGTACGTACGATGAAGTTTGAAATATTTACGAGCATTTAAATTTATAAAGAAAGAAGGCTCTTTCTTATATGATATTGATGGTCTCTTTTCGTAGGAGGAACGATCCCTATATCCGTGTCCGCATTGTGAAAAGCGCTTTTTGAGAAAGGATACTCAACGAAGGCACTCCCGATTATGTCATCTTCCTGCAGCAACGATAGTGTCTTCTGTAACAGAAGATATGACACAGAGCGATGGTGGTTCCCCTACCGAAGATGTCGAAAGTGGTAGATCATGCGGCGAAAATTCGTTAGATGAACAAAGCTCATGCGCTCTTGTGGAAAATCCAAAAGACGAGGAACAACACCATCACGCACAGGTATGCTACAAGCGTGTTTTCATTATCTGAAACATATAATCTAAAGCGATGATAATTGATGCAGGCATCGACGACGAGTGTCGCTACAGGTATTGAAGAGCGTACCAAAGAACACGTCGAAGGAAGAAACGGTCATGATTTACCACCTGTTAAGAGACACAAGATTTCATCTAAAGAGACGGTGAATTTTTGCTGATTTTTAAATATTAATGTGCACTTTATTGTTAACTTATTGGCAAATTTTCTGCCTCAGTTATCTGATTTGAGTTCTGCTGCGGGCCATGAAAACAAACAGACGTACGAACAAAATGACAACGAGGAAGATTCTCTACTACACAAAGCATCAACGAGTTCTGCTGGACAAAGTGACGACAGGAATACCGACAGAAGAGGAAGAAATGTATGAAGCACATCTCATCTTTGGTTCTAAAATAGAAAGATCATTCACGAATACTTGCGTTTATATGGTATTTCAGGAAGAAGCAGAATATTGTCCTTTGTGTGCTCGTGGTCCATTCCGCTATCATTTCAACCTGAATCAACACTTTCGGGATGTTCACCTTGGACTCAGTGACTCTCATCCGCGATTGCACCCAGTGAATCAGGTTGGTGGAGGTTCAGATATTCAACGCGTTGGACGCTTCACCCTTGTGGAAACGGCAGCTAATCGTACTGCAGAAAACTATGTTTTCGATCCTGTGACAGAGAATTTAGACCCCGAGAGTTTCATCATGGCTTCTCGCGAACATCTTCTGGACTTTTTTTCTAAATATTTTCAACAGATAAATAGACAAGCATTGAAAGTGCAAGTCGTCTTGTCTGTTCATTGTCATCGCTTTACATTAGAAGGCCGAGAAACGATGATCATGTTCATTCGAACCGAGCCAGTGAGTATGATGGGTGAGAATGATAATTTAGAGGAAAGAGTGAGACAGATCGGTCAGAACCTCTCGCGTCGATTAGATAAGGCCGAAAATCAGGGAAGTGGTTGGAGCTACGATAGAGTTGAGGATTTCATAATAGAGGTGACGCGTTTCGAACCTATCAAAGGCAGTAAATTCGTGCAACTTCCAGTATCACTTAGACCTCTGCAATCGCTCATCAACCCTCGTAACGATGACGATATGTGTTTTCTCTTTTGTCTTGCCATGTCCGATCATCCACCCAAAGATGGGCATTTCGACCGCATCGAGGGTTTCAGGAAGTATTTTGCAGAATATGACGTCCGGGGACTAAATTTTCCTGTATCACCCACGCAAGTGCCAATATTTGAGAAACGTAATGGTCGCGCCATCACTATTCTCGGTTTTGAAGGAGCGCGCGACAAAGGGAAACAGGACAGGGTGTATGTAATCAGTGCCTCAACTATGCCCGAGAGCCTTTCGCGCATATTTTTACTGTTGTTGGAAGAAGGACACTATGTTCTCATCAAGAACTTGAGAGGATTCTTGAATCATTTTCGTAAATCACGGTGCTATCGCTACTGCGATCGATGCCTGGTAGGGCTTTCGTACAAGAGCTCTTATGACAAGCACAGGCGTTTGTGCTTGACGCATGCAGCTGCGGCTATTCGAATGCCAGAACAAGAGAAGTCCATTTTGGAATTCAATGCATATAAGAAATGCCTCCGTTTACCCATGGTCGCTTATGCCGACTTCGAATGTATTCTCTCGAAATGCGTGGAGGGAGGCTCGGATCGATTGCATAAACATCTACCCTTTTGTTATCACCTATTGGTGATAGATTTTTTTGGGCATGTTTGGACTGAGGTGTCTTACACAGGAGAGGATTGTGTTTCTCACTTTCTCATGACCCTTTTTATCTTGAGAGATGCAGCCAAGAAACATGTGTTGGAACGTGAGAAGCCTCTCGTTGTCTCGACACAAGAAAGAGAGGCTATCTTAAAGCAACCAGAATGCGTGATCTGTGGTAAATCTTTTCTTCCAGAGGAAGAGAAGCACATTGACCATTGTCATGTGACAGGTGAAATTAGAGGAGCCACTCATTCCACTTGTAATCTGGGATTTACAACTGCCAAAGAATCTTTCCGGGTCCTAATTCACAACTGTGGAAAGTACGACCTAAAACTCTTATTGAAGGGTATTGCCGATGGGATGCAAGGCTTGGTTAAGGATATTCATATCATTCCCCGTACTGAAGAGACGTTTCTCACCATGAAATTGAATGGAATCACTTTCCTAGACTCGTTTCAGTTTCTTAGCTGCTCGTTAGACAAGCTGGTGAGTTCTCTTGGTGAGGAAATGGATTTGACCATTTTGAAAGAAGCTTTTCCTGAGACAACACCAGAGCAGCTGACATTACTCCAGAGAAAGGGCTATTTTCCCTATGAGTATATCACGGACATGAAAATTCTGTCTGAGACCCAGCTACCACCGAGAGAGAACTTTTTTTCCTTGCTGAAAGCAGAAACAATTTCCGAGGATCAATATCGACATGCGATTCAGGTGTGGGATACTTTTCACTGCAAAACTATAGGTGACTATGGCTTGTTGTATTGCCGTGTTGATACGCTCCTCCTGGCGACCGTCTTTGAACGATTTCGTCGGCAGACAATGCACGACTTTGGCCTTGAGGCATGTATGTTCGTGTCACTACCCTCCTTGAGCATGGCAGCAGCTCTGAAGACTAGTAAAGTCAAATTAGAGCTCGTTACCAACATCGATCAGCACCTGATGTGGGAAGCCGGAATTCGCGGAGGTATTTGTGTCGCACCTGAAAAGTTTAGCAAAGCAAATAATATATACATGGGGTCGGCGCATGATGAGAACAAAGAGAGCTCTTTCATTTTTTATTTTGATTGCAACAGTCTCTATGCATATGTAATGTGGAATTTCAAACTCCCGTGCGGAGCTTTCCGCTTTTTAGATGAAGAAGAAGTCTCTCAGGTGAAGATACACGAATTGAGACCGGAGGATGAAACGGGGTACATTCTGGACGTTGATTTAGAATTCCCCAAGGAAGTACACGATCGGTTGCAATTGTTACCACCTGCTCCAGAAGTCATGGAAGTCACGAGGGAAATGCTTAGTCCGTATAATCGGAAGCAGATTTACAGTGCAGATAATCCATTCAGCCGGATACACCTCCCATCTGAAAACCGGAAATTGGTGGCACATCTAGCCTTGCACAATCACTACGTCGTTCATGGTCTCACCTTGCAGTTGTATCTCGAATTGGGGGTGCAAATCAAGAAAATACACCAGATTCTATCGTTTCAACAAAAGGCCTGGTTGCGAAATTACATTGAGGGGAACTTGCAGAGACGAGCTCAAACTACTTCGAAATTCGAGAAAGATCTATACAAATTGTTTTCAAACGCTGTCTATGGAAAGTGTTTAGAACGCGTTCGTTCCAGGAAGAGGATAGTAGTAGCGACGTCAGACAGACAGCTACAGAAACTGGCGAGGAAGCCAACTTTCAAAGAGAGGACAATTATTGGAGAGAATTTGATCCTTGTCCATCAGATTCCGACCCAAGTCACACTTGATAAACCTCTTTTTTGCGGTATGAGCATTTTGGACTTGTCCAAGAAACACATGTACCAGTTTCTGTATGGCGTTCTCAGAGCGCACTTTGGAGACTCCCTGACACTTTGTTATTCGGATACCGACTCTGTCATAATTCGCGTGGAAAATGTTGATGCCATTGAAAAGCTAAAGGCGATGAAAAGTCACTTTGACTTCTCCTCCCTTCCTTTCAACCATCCATTGTATTCACGAGAAAATGCATCTCGTCAGGGAAAATTCAAAGACGAAACTGGTGGAAAGATAATTTCTGAGCTCGTCTGTCTGCGTCCAAAGATGTATTCGATTCTCTTTGCTGGAGAAAACGAAGAACAGATCGTTCGAGCGAAAGGTATGAATCGGAATTCGAGAACGATGGACATACTCTGTCACACAAAGTATACAGAGGCGCTGTCAACAGGTCGAAACTTTTCAGTAACCAACGTGATGATCCGTTCGGAAAAACTTCAACTCTATACGGTCGAACAAAAGCGTCACGGCCTCGTCATCTACGACGACAAAGTGTACCTATACCGGAACCCCAATGGAGAATTCAAAACCCTTCCATATGGTCACTATCGCATTGCGGAAATTGCTACTGAGGGGAAAGACAGCGATGACGATGATGATGATGAGAACGACTTGCACGAGTAGATAGCTATTCCACATGTTACTTCCTTTTCGCTTTTTTCCGCTTTTGTGTTGGACGCGATCCTTCATCTGAGAGAGCATTGTTTTATTTCTTTTTACACGAAAGAAGGATAAATGCAGTTGATATCAATTTTGCAATAAGTAGCAAAATTTCTGTCATGTAAATAAAATTTTGTAAGATTTTTATCGTATCAAGTGAGATTTTTCATAATCTTTGCTTAATACTAATATAACTCGAAGACTAAGTTCTCGAGAATGGTGCTTTAAAATTACGAATATGATGTGCTTGAGGTCACTTTCTCTTTGCTACCACTCGCATGCAGAGCAAAATATTTGTTTTGGCAAAAACAAATATGGAGGTGACATTGGTGGAAACGGACATGTTATTTCGTTCCTGCAGTAACCTTATTCTTGTTGGAAACCCTGGTACGGGAAAATCATTCTTTCTAAAATCTTATATTGAAAATGTCCATCGCACGAGGCAGAATCCGATAAATCGACTGATCATCTGTTACTCTCAGTATCAGGAGATTTACGAGAATATGAAAGTGACCATGATACTGGAGAATCCAAAGTGTGATGTGAGTTTTTGTCAGGGCATTCCCACTCTGTTATTAGATATGTTTTCTCCGGATGTACATCACACATGTATCATAATCGACGATCTGGAACTCCAAGCTTTACAATCGAATTTAGTGTTTCAAATCTTCACAGCTGGTCGTCATCTCAAAGTAGAATGCCTGCTGACGTTACATAATATATTTCCCAGTAGTGGAAAATACAGAAGAGATATCCTGCTGAACGCCCACTATCTTATATTATTTAGACTTAGGGAGACGGGTCAAGTTCAGCTCTTTGCTCGTAGGAATTTTGGTGATAGTAGTGACTTTCTTGTACGGGCATATGAGGACAGCGTTCTCGATCGTGATGGATATGGCTATTTAATACTCGATCTCCTTCCTTCCTCCTCCACTGCTCATTTGCTCTCGGTACGAACGAGAATATTTTCACCATGCTCTGAACCACCTATGATATATGTCCGCGAGAAGGACTTGGTAAGGTATCAGAATCACCAACAGCAGCAACATGCCAAAGAGAAGCAGAGCTTGGATTAAACGTTTTACTTCTTACATACGCCGTCTTTACAGAAATCCAAATAATACGCTCGGATATGCCAGTCCAGAGAGACTCTATACGTTTGCGAAAAGGAAATTTCCATCTTTGAAAAGACAAGATGTCCTCGAATTTCTCAAATCCCAATCATCCTATACTTTGTTCGTTGGAAAGAAACGTAAATTTGATCGACGCAAGTTCTTAGTGGGTGGTCCACATTTGATCCTTGCAGCCGATCTTATTGATATGCAGAAGTGGGCAAGTGAAAACGAAGGAGCGAAATACATATTACTTACAATTGACGGATTTTCTCGCTTCATAAGAGCGTTTGCTCTCAAAAGTAAGACTAAAGAAGAGGTAGTAAATGCTCTGGAAAAGGTTTTCAAAGATATGCCGAGCTATAAAAAGCTACACGTCGACTACGGTCGAGAGTTCTACAACGGTAGCATGGATTCTCTTTTGAAGAAGTACAATGTGAAACGGTACAGTACCGGTACGGGTTTAAAAGCAGTTATTGCAGAGAGAGCAAATCTCTCTTTACAAAAGCGCCTCTTTAGAATTTTACATGACAAGAATTCGTTTTCGTGGGTTACAGTTCTACCACAGGCTGTGAAGGCCCTGAACGACAGCCCCCATTCGGCATTTAAAGGGAAATTCTCACCCCGACAGGTGCATCAAGGGATGACAGAAGTAAATAATGAGACCCTATTCAGATTGATTTATGGGTCTGTGGAAGAGAACAAACAGAGGCGGAAACGTTTAGAACGAGTGCAAAAACAACGGGATGAGATAATAAATATCAAAGCGGGGAGTATTGTCAGGATTAAAGAAAATCCCTTTCGTTTTGCTCGAGGATATTTTCCATTGAACAGTCGGCAACTATATAGAGTTCGTCAGATAATTGACACGGTTCCTCGGTTATATAAACTGTCAGCACTTGATAGTGATGATCAGATCCCTGGGACATTTTATTGGGGAGAGTTGATCCCTAGCCAGGAGGAACTCTATTATCCTGTGCAAGTCTTGGACTCTCGCGTAAATCCCAAAAGTGGAAAGCGAGAATTTCGAACTCAATTCACAGATTATCCTGAGACACCTAAGCAATGGACGGAGAGATTGAAGCAACTTCAGACGAGCTCGCTTTAATCAGAAGATACTGGTCTTTTCTGGTATATCTTGCTCAAGCGACAAGAGAAGAGATAGGATGCGTTATGACCTGTTTAACTGGAGGGCAGCTTCGTGTCATTTGTGAGATATGCAAAAATGTGCTTTCAAATTCGCTTCATCTTTCCTCCGAGCAAATCAGTCAACTGCAAACGCATAAAAGGGTTATTCGTTTTCTTGCCAGACCGGATGTTTCTAGAAAGAGGAAAATATCTGCATTGAAAAAGGCGGGCGCCGACTTCCTCTTCATCATTTTCCCTTTAATTGTCGAATGCCTAGCACCTCTCATTTAAGATATGAAAAAGTTCGTACTACTTCCTGAAGTCATCTATAGACAAGTCATGGGTGACATTGATGCAAATGATCGTGGCGAACACCTTGGGAAAAGCAAAGGGAGATCGCCATCACATAAAGAGCAGCTCCCATGCTACGGGGTCCCCGATCGCTATCGCAAAAGAGCACAGGACCTCTCAACCTATCTAATGCAAATACCGTCTGAAGAGATTGATTGGAGAGAGGATGGTTGCGTGATTTTACGAAATAATAGCCTAAAAAATTCAAACATCTTTGTGATATAGAGGAAAGATCACTTAGGGTACTCATTTAGGAGAGAGGGCGTATAACTCTGTAAAGATTTAAAAAACGAACTCTTTTTAACGGGGTTTTGTGATTAAGTATTACGCAACCGTTTTTTTAACATGGATACTCGCGTGATGAGGTCCAACGAGAATGAAGAGGAAGAAAGAAGAGAGGACAGGCAGGCATCATCAGTGTCCACGACGACTATACATGAGAAACCTAACATGATTTGGCATAGTTATTGATCTGGTTTGGACGACGCGTTTACACATGCGCAAACCTGACATAAGGTAAAACTGAAGTTAAAAAGGTTCCCGATTCAACTTGGAGTCGCAGTTCCCTTCAGTCCGTGACGAGAATCAAGTCGGAGATAGTTACGCCTTCATTACCAAGATGAACGGGATATTTTTCTCCGCGTGTTCCTTCCTTGTACGGGAGAAAAAACTCGCACGAGAAATTTCTCTTCTACGTCTGACGGGAGACTATGATCTTCTGACGTTCGTCATCGAGATGCCATATCCATGGGACAGCCTGACCCCTAGGGAACAGAGGATGGTACTTCTCCAAGAACAGAGCCTCACAGGACTCCCCTACGAGAGCCCCTGGATAGGAGGACTTCCTTGTCGTTATCTCAAACCAATGATGTCATTCATAAGGAGCAGTGCCTCGGATGGAATTTTCACCTGGGGAAAAGAAGATGCTCTACTCCTTCAACATTTAACGGGATACGAGGGACGTGACCTTCGTTCGTTCATGTCCCCAGCTGAGATTGCGCAAGTGGAATCCAACTCGTGTCAACCATGCACGATGCACCACCGAATTGGATACTCCCCATCCGAATGTTCTCTACGGCAAGCAAGGGCCATCCAGGAAGTTCTAACCATCAGACCCAAGTATCTCTCGAAAATCGAACCGGATAAGATGGAGGAAATAGATTGGGAGACAATTCCATGGGAGTTAAATGAAGTCGACGTCCATACGAAGATAGATCAAGAGTTGATAAATTACATTTCGTCTATACCAGAAGCAAATATCCAAAATGTGCCGTCTGCCTAGCTGAACTGGATTCATCTCGCAGTCTTTGCATTCAATAAAGTATAAATGCTCTGTCGCACGAACCTGTTGTTTCATACATTGCTACGATATCGCAAACAATGGATCTGCAAAACACGGAGACATATCTCTATCTGCTATCAGAAAGGAACAAGCCAGGAGAAGTTAAGTCATTTGAAAGGGGGGGTTAACGGGAAGTACGTAGAAACGGAGAACTTTAGCCATAGTGTCTCGACCTCTGATCACTCTTTACGGAGGAAGAGAGGAGAGTACTACATCTCTCGTTTAACATATATTGTTCGAGTTTGGGAAAAAAGCGCACCGATTTTCCCATCGACTGTCGATATGATACTGATGTGAAAGTAATTATGGGGCAAATTAACGACAGTTTGAAAAATCAGTTCGATTACAAAGAAAGTACAATGGGTCGACTCGAATATTTAAGAGGAGAAAATCGTGTGAAATTAACCAATTTCAAGTCGTTCGTGCATTATCACGATGATAAATTAACCTTTGGAAATAACATTGCTCGACTCTTGGGATTTGAGGCAGGAAAAGGATACGCATGTCTAGAGGAGCACAAAGCAGAAAATGCACCAGACTTCCAGTTCGGAAAATTTAGCATTAAGCTCACGTGTAATATTTCCACTCCCATCTATATAAATGGAAAAATCAGTCCTTCACTACGTCTCATCTCCCCTTCAGAGTTGGGAAAAAAGGTGCGCTTCAATCCGGTATATTATAGACCTCTCGTTGTAAAAGTAATTGAGGACATTACCATTCGAATTGTAGATGAAGATGAGAGGACGATTCTTTTCCCATCTAACTCTCTAACACGTATTGCACTTCATTTGCGTTTAATCACATTCTAAGATGATGACGAGAGAAAGAAGATTTGCGGTTGTCGTTTCTCTTCTTCTTTCAATTAGGTAACAATTTTGGGGGTGTATCACTCGCGAGAAATCATTTAAATAAATGCAATGCCGATTGGTTCTCATTTCCTTCTTATACATGGTCGGGTGAACACTCCCTTACTCACGTGCAAATTATTTGGATATGACTCACATTCCTTTCGTTCCACCTAATACCGATGAATTTCGACGGCTCTTGTCTGAAACGAATGCACCGTCGCCTTCTAGGCAGTACGGCGGACAATTGGCATCGTCTTTTCTGTCTCCTTCGAGGTCTCGTATGCTGTCTCTTACGTCAAAGCTGGCAACGAGGAAGAAGAGAACGAAAAGAAGGACAAATAAGCGTAAAGTTGTCATACGAAAAGGGAAAAAGGCAAGAACCATAAAAAAGAAACGTTCTAAGCGAACTGTGCATTCAAGATCTGGTATTCGTCCGAGAAAGAAAGTCGCAGCTAAATCGCGTCGCACTCAAGATATTTTTAAATAGAAAATTTACCTCTCCCCTATGGCTACTTCGAGTTACTACCTTCCAAATTCTGGAAACAGGACAGCAATATCTTCGCGATTTCCCCGTCCAAACTTATATCAGAAATTCGATGAGAGCATAACTGGCTGGAGATATGAACGCTATTTACCGAGTAATGCTGTGTCATCTCAATCCAGTAACGGCATTCAAGACCGCTACTTGGATTTTGTTATTCCCCCATGCGATGATCTGATAGATACGGAATTTATTTTATGCATTTCGTGCATAGTTTTGAAAAATGACAATACCAAGACGAATCCGATTGGTTCCGACGTGGCAGTAGGTATCTACTACACTGCCCAGAATGCGCTTCATTCACTTTTTTCCAGTGTTGAACTTTTCTGGAATGGTGTTGTTGTAAATGAGAAAACAGAGACCTATCCAATTAGCTCCTTTCTTCACCGCCTGGTAAGCATGAGTAAGGATGAGAAAACGACTTGGGCCAGCGCAAGTGGCTGGTACGATTCCGAATTGTCAGAAAGAGACGCTGAGGAGGCGACGTTACTCGTTGACTGGTATCGAAAAAGATGGTTCCAGAGTTCCACTGTTGACTTGATGTCAAAATTAGATCTAGATATAACAACATGTCCGTTTGCCATCCTGCCAAAAAGTGAAATTCGCTTGCGATTGACGAGAAGTTCAGATACGTTTTTCATTGTATGTCCTAAGAGTAGTGTAAGTGATTTTAATCTGAAACTGGTTCTACAAAGTGCTGAACTCTATATTAAAAAATTGACGCCAGTATCTTCCGCTAATTTAGCATTAGAAGCTGCTCTAAGTGGGTCGGTATTACATTACCCCATAGAGAGACGAGTTCTGAAAACTCACGCACTTCTAAAGGGGATTAAAAGTTACCACTGTGAGAATATTTTTGGATCCTACATTCCGAAAAAAATGATTCTCGCTATGTTCAGCGAAACTGCCCTCATGGGGGATTATAAGCTTGACCCTCTTAAAACAGAGCATGCTTTTTGCAGTAATGTATCGGTCTCGATCGACGGAATATCTATGTATAGCATCAATCTCGACGCTGAAGCCAATGCCTTTATACAGCCTTACTTAGTTACGCTGGATGCTGTAGGAAATACCATAACAGAATTGGATTTTAAATCGTACGGAAATAGTCGTTTCATAATTTGTTTCGACTTGAGTTCAAATCACAATGCTGTCCGGGCGTACTCGGAGCAGCCTCTCTTTAGAACAGGCTACATGAAATTAGCGTTGACATTTACGAAGGCATTGGAGAATAACTTAGTGCTAACCTTCATGGGCTATTTCGACTCACACATTGAAGTCACAAGAGACAGGCAAGTATTTCCGAAATATCCCCTTTAGACTTCAGCTCGGAGTATAAATACCGGTATCTCGTGCAAAGATTTCAGCAAAATGGATTCGCACGCGATAAATACGGTTTTGAGGCAACATCCTGCTTGTCTGGGAAAATATAATGGGACTTATGCATCGGATCAACTAGAAGAATTATCGTTCCAAAAATTCCCTGCATGCATCGTTTCGAATTGTTGCAGTCAGGATAAACGTGGTCGACATTTTGTGGCATTTTTCTTAGAAAAAGAAGGAGAAGTAGAGTTCTTTGATAGTTTCGGTCAACCTCCGAGTTTTTATACAGAAGCATTTGAGAGATTCATGAGCAAACATGGGAAGAAATCGAAAGTATATAACGGCATGCGAGTGCAAAGTTACAAAGCAAGAACATGCGGTGCCCATGTCATCTATTATATCATTCATCGCTGTGAAAGCGATAGCATGAAAGAGATTTATCCCTCACATCATTACTCAACATATCATGACTCCATTGTTACACGTTTTCTATTGACTCTTTCATTGAAATAAATAGACCGACCTCGACTTTCGGGTTTTCATTTGCATGTGTAAAGGGAAAACTCTGAAAATATTAGCTATCACTCATATGACAGGTGGTGTATAATTATTCAAACCTCGTGAGGAGGGAGAAGTTCATACCTAGAACAGAGCATTGATAAATGATTCTCCTCAGTTCAGTGGATGTCACACCACGGGTTTAATATAAATGTTTTTTGCATGTTCTACTGATCTAAAAAATTTGCAACCAGGGTAATGCTAATTGAAGGTGAACTTTTTCATACGGAGCATAATTTATATATCGCTCGACTTCTCCTGTGCGACAGTGGTCTACTTCTCCTCCAGTGGTTACATAGCAATCCCACATTGCTCAATTCCCCTAAAACTCATTTTCGTGAGTGCTTTCATCTCATTCGTTCTTTCTCAAATATTTCTCTTATTAACAAAACTTTTTAATTTTCCTAGGAAATGCTGTTCATTTCATACATAATTGTATTCAACAACGTTGTGGACTCCCAGTCTTTTGTAAACTGGGTAGAAAATTGCGTTGGAGGAGTAGTAGATGTCCACCTGGTAACAAACAGAGAAGACATTGTAGTAGTTAGCCCAGGAGCTAACACACTTGCATTTTGCAAATCCGTCCTNCGTCCTGGAAACCTGGCTGGGATCCACCCCTTGCAATTTATATGCCTGGGCAGGGACGGGGAATATCGAGGACATCCTCTCATCCCTACACCGCTACCAGGCTCTTGAGGCTTATCAGTGAGATCATTACGATTCATTTTATTGCGTTTTCTTCCAACTAAAAAAAAATGCACTTTTAATTTTCAGCTACCACGACGAACGCGAGGAAGTATGGGGAGAAGAGAACAATGTTTAAAGGTCACCCCAGCATTTTTCTCTTATTTTGTTTTGCAATATATGCTGATCATATCTTCAATCCAGCTTCTACTTTTCATTGACTCAAGTTTCAGAAGCCCAAAAACGGTCGTCTTTTCCATTTCGTCCCCCCACCCTTTCTCCCTGGAGACATTAAATGAAATTTATTATTCACGTACTTTACCTTTCCCGTTGCGGCTTGATCCTTCTCAAAAATTCACATGAATGCATTCCATTTCCAGGATGCATGGCTGTCTACTGCTTCATTATTCATTTCGTCAAGGTAAAGTATGTCTATCAAGCGTTGAAATCTTTGTTGCTTCCAGGCACATTCATTCTCAACAGACCTTCACCTTCATCTAACATGATCTGCATACGATCAGGGGTTGAAACCATCTTGATTCAAAATTGCTTTTAAATAGGTAATTTAAAAACGTTCCCAACTCTTAGTCCTTCATCGCAGGTGACATGAATGATGAGGAGATTGATTCCTTCATCCGTTATCACATAAACTGCCAGAAGGTGAATACGACATCTTTCTTTTTTCTCCTCTATGCATGAACATGACGTTCTCCTCTACAGAACCAGTAAAATAAAAATGAAAATAAAAGGAGGAGTCAAAGTGGATCAAGAAGATGGAAATCGATACTGCTGCTGCTGCTGCTGCTTCGTTTCTCACACTGTACCATAGGTAATACATAAACAGGTATGTCAAACTTTTCCCACTCCATTTCGATGATTATTCAAAATGCTTTGCATATGTTTCACCAATCATCTACAAGTTTGAACGTGTTACACATTGCGATGGAGGTAATGTCAATAGGAGGCAGACATTTCTTACAGAGTAGAATTTAAATAGCCCTCAGCGTGTGATGCTCTGCCAGTGTTCCACTGCTTCTCCTTTAGTGAATACCTTGCTGGTTCACCTTGCATTCACCTGGTAAATTCTTTGTGAGTGATTTTACCTACTATGCATTTCTTTTTCTAGAGTTTCCCAGATTTTTCACTTTTCTTATGATTTTTCTTGAGCACGGATACGGCTAACGCATCCTGTCTCATGCGTAGAGACGAATGTTGCTACTACATGAAGTTCGGATTCTCCTCAGAAATTTTTCATAATTTCAAACTAAGACGTTTCTAATACAATTTACCACTCTTCACCAGAATCATGTACGTTATCAAAGTACACGTCGCAGAGCAGAGGGATGATGCCATCGTTCTTCTATCAACACTGTCAAAGGACTGTCATCTTTGCTGTAGTAGAGGGCTATGTTAACAATAGTTTCAACCTCCTCTGCCAGCAGAAGCATTCTGCAAGTAGAACCTTTCCGAGCCCTGGAATGTTAGCTGCCACTAGACCATAGGACTTGACACGGACATCGAGAAGTGTCTGAAGATGGAGACACTTCGAGCAAAATATAGTGTCCACTGGTAATGATATTTTTTTTCCTCTAATCAGGTCTCCCAATTTTTGGAAAGCTCAAATAATTCATCCGCTTTTCAGAGGAAAAGGGAGGACAAGGACATCAAGAAAATTCTCCAGCTGCACAACTAACTTTTGAACGCTGTTCATCTTACTCCTCTTCATGATGCATCACAAGCTCCTCACCCTTCCTATCTCCTCATTCTACTTGTTTTCCATTTTCAATTTTATTCATTGTAAACCACTTCATTGGCTTGTACAATAACGAAATAATAGTCGTTTATTCCCATGCATTGCCCATACTTCATTTCTTCCCACCTGATGTGTGATCGTCATTCAACTATGAAGAACCCGTCCAGAAACCCCTCTGATTTGCATATCAATGGCTCAAACCTGAATGGGATTCTCGCTGAAAGAGGGGTCGTGCAGGTGTACGGACCCCATGGCTTAGATATGTACACTTGCTGCAAATATTGCACCTTTCCATAGATTGACATCTGTCCATGCAATAACATCCGATCGATTGGATATTGGAGACAATGACTATTTATGAAAGGGTATTCAAATAGAATCGGAAATATAAGATTCATACCTGACACTCCACTTTTGTTACCTCATTTCATACCGCACACTCCACTGCCTCCACATTCACTCCACCTCCACCTCCACCATCTCCACCATCTCCACCTCCACCGCCTCCACCTCCACCGCCTCCACCTCCACCTCCACCGCCTCCACCTCCACCGCCTCCACCTCCACCGCCTCCACCTCCACCTCCACAGCCTCCACCTCCACAGCCTCCTCCGCCGTCGTAGGTAGTATGTATAACTAACTACTGTGCACCATGCTCTTCATGTCCTGGACTCAGGAGTCCGACAATGTCCACGACACGCAACGCTCCCTTCGCCACGGCAGGAGTTCCACTCGCTCCGATTCCTATTCATCGCCTCAGGTCCAGATGGTGCTCGAGACCGACCGCGACCTCGAGCTGGTGGCTTACACGGAGAGCGCAGAATTCGCGTTGGAATCGTACACGGCCGTCGCGAAGAACCACACCGACCCCTGCTGCATCCATCCCTTCTCGGCCGTGGAATATCTTTGATAGTTTCGGTCAACCTCCGAGTTTTTATACAGAAGCATTTGAGAGATTCATGAGCAAACATGGGAAGAAATCGAAAGTATATAACGGCATGCGAGTGCAAAGTTACAAAGCAAGAACATGCGGTGCCCATGTCATCTATTATATCATTCATCGCTGTGAAAGCGATAGCATGAAAGAGATTTATCCCTCACATCATTACTCAACATATCATGACTCCATTGTTACACGTTTTCTATTGACTCTTTCATTGAAATAAATAGACCGACCTCGACTTTCGGGTTTTCATTTGCATGTGTAAAGGGAAAACTCTGAAAATATTAGCTATCACTCATATGACAGGTGGTGTATAATTATTCAAACCTCGTGAGGAGGGAGAAGTTCATACCTAGAACAGAGCATTGATAAATGATTCTCCTCAGTTCAGTGGATGTCACACCACGGGTTTAATATAAATGTTTTTTGCATGTTCTACTGATCTAAAAAATTTGCAACCAGGGTAATGCTAATTGAAGGTGAACTTTTTCATACGGAGCATAATTTATATATCGCTCGACTTCTCCTGTGCGACAGTGGTCTACTTCTCCTCCAGTGGTTACATAGCAATCCCACATTGCTCAATTCCCCTAAAACTCATTTTCGTGAGTGCTTTCATCTCATTCGTTCTTTCTCAAATATTTCTCTTATTAACAAAACTTTTTAATTTTCCTAGGAAATGCTGTTCATTTCATACATAATTGTATTCAACAACGTTGTGGACTCCCAGTCTTTTGTAAACTGGGTAGAAAATTGCGTTGGAGGAGTAGTAGATGTCCACCTGGTAACAAACAGAGAAGACATTGTAGTAGTTAGCCCAGGAGCTAACACACTTGCATTTTGCAAATCCGTCCTGGAAACCTGGCTGGGATCCACCCCTTGCAATTTATATGCCTGGGCAGGGACGGGGAATATCGAGGACATCCTCTCATCCCTACACCGCTACCAGGCTCTTGAGGCTTATCAGTGAGATCATT